>SJYO01016970.1:50453557-50618084 GCA_006410555.1 Capra ibex | reverse complement strand
GAGGGTGGAATGATTTGGGAGAATGGCATTCTAACATGTATACTATCATGTAAGAATTGAATCGCCAGTCTATGTCTGACGCAGGGTGCAACATGCTTGGGGCTGCTGCATGGGGATGACCCAGAGAGATGCTGTGGGGAGGGAGGTGGGAGGGGGATTCATGTTTGGGAACGCATGTAAGAATTAAAGATTTTAAAATTTAGAACTCTCTGTGTTTCTTGGACTTGGGTGATTATTTCCTTCCCCATTTCAGGGAAGTTTTCAACTGTTATCTCCTCAAGGATTTTCTCATGGTCTTTCTTTCTGTCTTCTTCTTCTGGGACTCCTATAATTTGAATGTTGGAGCGTTTCATATTGTCCTGGAGGTCTCTGAGATTGCCCTCATTTCTTTTAATTCGTTTTTCTTGTTTCCTCTCTGATTCATTTATNTACCATTCTATCTTCTATTTCACTAATCCTATCTTCTGCCTCCGTTATTCTACTATTTGTTGCCTCCAGAGTGTTTCTGATCTCATTTATTGCATTATTCATTATATTTTGACTCTTTTTTTATTTCTTCTAGGTCCTTGTTAAACCTTTCTTACATCTTCTCAATCCTTGTCTCTAGGCTCTTTATCTGTGATTCCATTTTAATTCACTGATATATTTTTGCAATTATATATTATATAATTAATTATAAGAATGGTATGTATGTATATAGTAACATACATAATTAAGACATGAAAGTATTGTTCCAGGATGGGTTAATTGTACATTATTTGTCCCCAGTTGACTAATAAAATTTAGANCTAATAAAATTTAGATTGTGCAGTTGTGCTCTTTATTTCTTACTCTCCTGGCCCACTAATCTTAGAATTGGTGAGTGTCTTTCCCACCACTCCCGTTTGATGTTCCTGGAATAATCCCCACTTCAATGAGGATTGTTAAATCCAATTCACACTTTTGGTTTAAAATAAAAGCCTTTTTTTTTTTTTTTTTTCCTTTGGTCTTTACTCTCAATAAAACTTCAATTTATATTATGATTACAGTGATTCCACTGTTAAAACAGTAAAGAATGAAATAAAATACCTCAAATTCTCATTACAGTAATTTTGTTTGTTTGTTTGTATTCACACTATTTTGATATGATTGAACATACAGGAACTTGATATAAAGACTTCGACCAAGGAATTCTCTGAAATTACATACGAAAAGAACTCGACAGTTGAACAATTGTCCATTAGTAAAAGGACTCACTTAAAAATATTGTCAAGAATACATTTTGAACCTAGAAATTTTCAAAAGAATAAACACAGAACAAAATTTTCGTGTCCTATAATTATATATTAAAATAAAACTATAGTACGTCTGTACTTGGATTGTCTTAGGGTTTCCTTGTATGTCAATTCCTTACATTTTTAATGTACTTGACAAGTAGACACGTACATAAAAACCATTTTAAAATAATGACTTTTTTTATAATAAAAAATAAGTCATTTTAAAATATAATTCATATTATATATGTCTCTCTTCAAAAATACAATTCAAATATCGAGTCAAGTAAAAATTCATTTTGGAGATTACATTAGTCGTGGGTTTATTCTTTACCTTGGTCAAAAGAGATTACGAAGGGAGTTCAACCATTTGAGGAAGGTTCGATTATGGCCCTGAAAATAGAGGTGTCTGAAAAGAAAACTCTAAAGGTTAAAATACGTTTGATTTAATACGAACTATATGAGAAAATTCTGATGGAAGTAAACGTCAGCAAGTAAGTCTTTATATGAATACTTAGGTAAACGTAACAACGTGTATCGTTAAAAAACATATCATTTATATAAAGTTAAACAGGTAGGATAACAACTACTTGTAAATCCCACAAAGATAGTAAATAAAATGGAATAAACTGTATTTATGAAAACCTTGACAATTTGTACACAAATCATACTTATAGATACAACCTGGATGTGGATAATCTTAAAGACACAGTATTATATGTGTATAAAAATGAGAATCATTTAAGACGGATTCACCGTTATGTCACAGGTAAAACCAGTGAGAAAGAACCCTATAAGTAGGAAATTTGGGTCGGTGGTATGAAACTCTTTCTATTCTTCTATGTTGAGATCAACTACGGAGTGGAATGTCGTGAGTAATTGGTGGGTTGTAAAGTCATCCTTTTGGGGACCTACTTAGATTGAAAGTCGACAGAACTGTGTGACTAAGTACGGTTCACCTCTTCTCTTCTCATCAGGGGTGACTGGACTTTTTAACGTATAAACGTCCGTTTATACATACGAGGCTCCCGAAGAGTTTCACCATAATCACCATTTCTTGGACGGACGGTTACGTCTTCTGTATTCTCTGTACTCAAACTAAGGACCCAGTCCTTCTAGGGTTTCTCGTTTTGTACCGTTGTGTGAGATAATAAGAACGGACCTCTTAGGGTACCTGTCTTCTCGAACCCCCCCGATGTCAGGTATCCCAAAGTTTCTCCGTCTGTGTTGACTTCGTTGAATCGTGTGTACGTACGTATATGTGACGGTAACAAAACTAGGTGATTTAATACCTCATAAACCAATACGTCGTTAATTATTAACCTTTTCCTCCTTAAAGTAATCGAACATCTACTGTTACTTTATTACTTTCTAAATAGTATAGACGTTGTAGCTCTGTACAGATCTACAATGAGTCAGGTCGGTACGAGACGACCTGAGATGTCCGATCGTACTAGATGTCCGGTTATTTTAACCTCTGTTCCAAAACTCTGTTTTTTATGTTGAAATAATCCTTTCAACTGACTACCTCTGTTACCTTCTAATTATAAAGTTTTATTGGTAGAACAACGATAGACATACAGTCCAAGAAAATATCTTATCTCTCCCCTCCTCAACTCCTTCATTTCATTTTCCGGTAACAGAACATTTATAGAGGCTCTTATCGGTTGGAGGTACTTCCCACACAATTAGAGAAGAAGGAATGTCTGTAAGTCTCCACCACCAACAACACGGGAGTTGATCCCTGTCCAAAGGGACAGGAAGTGGTAGAGGGTCTCAAACGAGTTTAAGTACAGGTTGAATTAGGTTGGTAGAGTAGGAGACGGAAGGGGAGAGGAGGAAGGAAGTTGGAAAAGGTCGTACTCCGAGAAAGGGTTAATTAGTCAAGAAGTGTAGTCCATCGGTTTCATAACTTTGAAGTCGTAGTCGTAGTCTAGAAGGTTACTTATAAGTTCCAACTAAAAGAAATTCTAACTGACCAAACTAGAGGAACGACAGGTTTTTTGAGAGTTCTAGAGGTCGTGGTGTTAAACTTTCGTAGTTAAGAAGTCGTGAGTCGGAAGAAATACCAGTTCAAGAGTAGAGACATGTACTGACGACCGTTTTTTGGTATCGAAACTGATATACTTTGAAACAACCGTTTTACTACAGAGACGAAAAATTATGAGACAGATTCCAACAGTATCGAAAGATTTTAAATCGATTTTGGAGATAGAGAGAGACAGAGACAGAGAAGGAGAGAGAGATTTTCTTTCGGTTCTTCTACTTACCTATTCTTTCGACACCATATATATATGTTACCTCATAATGAGTCTGTAATTTTTCTTATATAAACTCAGTCAAGATTACTTCACCTACTTTGACCTCGGATAATATGTCTCACTTCATTCGGTCTTTCTTTTTGTGGTTATGTCATATGATTGTGTATATATACCTTAAATCTTTCTACCATTACTATTGGGACACACGCTCTGTCGGTTTCTCTGTGTCTACATATATTGTCAGAAAACCTGAGACACCCTCTCCCTCTTCTACCCTATTAAACTCTCTTACCGTAACTTAGTACATTTTATAGTATATTCTTTCTTTAGTGGTCAGGTCCAAGTTACGTACTATGTCCTACGAACCTCGACCACATGACCATACTGGGTCTCCCTACCATGCCCCTCCCTTCACCCTCCCCCCAAGTCCTAGTACTTGTGCACATATGGACACCACCTAAGTACAACTACATACCGTTTTGGTTATGTTGTAACATCTCATTAATCGGAGGTTAATTTTATTTATTTAAATTTAATTTTTTTTTTCTTTCGGTTTTTTTTTTTTCTTTCGGTTTTTCTTTTTTTCTTAAGATCAAATTTTCTAATATTACATCTGAAAAATTTGAATTGAAACCACTTTATATTAAGTTCGTTCTTTTACACGGGTGAAATCTTACTCAAATTGTTTACACATACGAACATCTCAGTCGTGATGTATCATCACGACTTACGTGATAATCTATGTCTTACGTAAGTATTGTTACTTTTAAAGGACACTGGAAAAACAAGTAAACGACATACGATAGTAATGTCTAATCTGAACAGAATGGATCTCGATGAGTATTTACTTTAATATGTCCTACTTGAGAACATACAAAGTAAAAAACGAGAAATATTTGAATAACTCTAAATTAGTAGTAGAAAAAACCATAAGTGTATAAATCCTCATATTAGTGACTCAACAAATATTTTCTATGTAGTTTGAAACGTTCTTTGACGGTATGACCAAAAGGTTTTATCAAAATTGGGAAAAGAAAGAGTGACCCTCGTAAGAAAGATGAGGTGTAGAAACGGTTGTCAGTCAGAAAAATCATAATCGGTAATATAATAGACCCGAAGGGTACACCGTAATCGCCATTTCTTGAGTAGACGGTTACGTCCTCTGTATTCTCTGTAACCAAACTAGGGACCCAATCCTTTTAGGGGACCTCCTCCTGTACTGTTGTGAAATGCCATAAGAACGGACCTCTTAGGGGTACCTGTCTGATCGGACCATCTGATGTCAAGTGTCCCAATCCCAAAGTTTCTCAGTCTTTACCGACTTCGTTGAATCTTGTATAACATAATAGTCACCCAAATATCACCATATAAAACCACACTAAAATCAGTAAGTCGTTCAAAAGAATAAGAATAGTCAGGAGACACATAGAATAAAGTCCTTCACAGACAAGTCTATAAATCGTGTAAAAATAACCCAATACAAAATAATAACTTGAAATTCTCGAAGTACGGTAAATCTACAATCCTTGAACGGTCTATGTACATAATAATATAACACTTATAACAGCAGGTGAGACATCGAAGTAAGTTAAAAAAAATCAATATTAAAAGGTCTAGTCTTATAAAATCATAGACACTAAAATGAAAAGAAGAAAATATCAAACCTAAAAAAAAATTAATAATAAAACGGGTGAGGTACAAATACTTGTAAATAAGGATACAAAAGAAGATGTTTCAATCATCAAAACGTAAAATGGTAAATACAAAGTAAAACTCAAAAACAACCTTATAGACTCATAAATTGAAATAGTCAACTTTACTGTAAAATGATAACTTAACTGACTCAGGAAAACATTTTTTTTAGTCAAGTGATACCCATATAGAGTCTGGGATGAAACAAGTTAATTAAATATAAAAATGGGAATTATGTTGTTCGTCAATTAATGACATCGTGTTATTATGTTAAATATAGTCCTTAAAACCTGATAAGTCACAAAAACGTAATGATGTATATAAAGGATAAATAAATAATAAATCAGAAGTAATGTGGGATTACACTAAAACTGGTTCTATCATCACTTAAACATGAAGTTTAGTCCCTCTTAATAGTAGATTTTGATACCTAAAAACTACGTCAACAAATATGGAAAGAATTAAAGAGAGTCTTTACAGAATATAAAAAGTTCAAAATTAGAACGTTTTCAAACAATTTAAGAAGACTTAAATTAAGAATTACTATCGTATTCTATGTGTAAATTTTACAGATTAAGAAGACAAATAACGATTAGATTTTTTTACATTTACTATAAAATGTAAATTGAATACAGGTCACTGGAAAATGACTAATTAAGTGACTAATTTGATAAATTAACATCATCCAAAATAAAACATCAAAGGAATCTTTAAAGATGTCGGTGTAAAGACGGTGAATCGTACAGATAAACTATTGTTTGTGATATTTATAATATTAAAATTTACAAGTGTATAATACAAAAGGTAAATTTTTCCTTTGAACCTCGTAATTAAAATTCTGTGAATATAATATACGTCCAATAAAACTAAGGAAACTCTGGACAAAATTCTGACGAAGTCAAGTCAAGTCAAGTCAGTGAGTCAACACAGGCTGAGAAACGCTGTGGTACTTAGGGTCGTATGGTCCGGAGGGACAGGTAGTGGTTGAGGGTCTCAAGTGAGTTTGAGTACAGGTAGTACAGCCACTACGGTAGGTCGGTAGAGTAGGGGACAGCAGGGGAAGAGGAGGACAGGGATTAACGAGGGTCGTAGTCTCAGAATAGGTTTCTCAGTTGAAAAGTGTACTCCACCGGTTTCATAACCTCAAAGTCGAAGTTTTAGTCAGGAAGGTTACTTGTGAGTCCTGACTAGAGGAAATCCTACCTGACCAACCTAGAGGAACGTCAGGTTCCCTGAGAGTTCTCAGAAGAGGTTATGGTGTCAAGTTTTCGTAGTTAAGAAGCTACGAGTCGAAAGAAGTATCAGGTTGAGAGTGTAGGTATGTACTGGTGTCCTTTTTGGTATCGGAACTTATCTACCTGGAAACAACCGTTTCATTACAGAGACGAAAAATTATACGATAGATCCAACCAGTATTAAAAGAAAGGTTCCTCATTCGAGGAAAATTAAAATACCGACGTTAGTAGTAGACGTCACTAAAACCTCGGGGTTTTTTATTTCAGACTGTGACAAAGGTGACAAAGGGGTAGATAAACGGTACTTTACTACCCTGGTCTACGGTACTAGAATCAAAAGACTTACAACTCGAAATTCGGTTTAAAAAGTGAGAGGTAAGTGAAAATAGTTCTCTGAAAAATGAAGGAGAAGTGAAAGACGGTATTCCCACCACAGTAGACGTATAGACTCTAATAACTATAAAGAGGGTCATTAGAACTAAAGTCGACACGAAGAAGGTCGGGTCTTAAAGAGTACTATATGAGACGTATCTTCAATTTGTTCGTCCCACTGTTATATATCGGAACTACATGAGGAAAAGGATAAACCTTGGTTGGACAACAAGGTACAGGTCAAGATTGACAACGAAGGACTGGACGTATGTCCAAAGAGTTCTCCGTCCAGTCCACCAGACAATAAGGGTAGAGAAAGTCTTAAAAGGTGTCAAATAACACTAGGTGTGTCAGTTTAACAAACCGTTCCAGTTATTTCGTCTTTATCTAGAAAAAGAGAACGAAAAAGTTACTAGACGGAAAAGATTTTGGTCGACCTTGTTTGAAACGAATGTGTCTTGATTTTATCTACAAGAATTCCCTATAAAGATGTAATATGACTTTACGTAGAAGAACATCAAACAATAGCTTTTAGGGTAAACCATAGGTTCATGATGGGTAACACCGACCAGTCTTGAACGTTCGGAAAGGTCGGACACACTAGAGACCTTTACCAAGTAAAATTTTGAAAGGTAACACAACTCCCAGTGCTCCCATCCACATCCTCACCAAAATGGAATACGTACACGTCAAGTTATATCTCGTTTCTAGGAGATGTGTAAACACTCCGAGAAAGACACATATAGGAACTATCTTGAGACGGGATATTGAAGGTCGACGGAGTCGGTGGAGTTTACAGAAAATTACTAGAGAAAATTGAGTCACTCTGGAAGTCCAAGAAACTTATGAACGAGAAACAGGAACTTAAAGACTTTGACGGAAGTCCGTATTACGGACCCGCTAACCTCACGAACAAAGGTAGAGAGTCCCTAGTGTTAGACAACGAAGGAGAACAGGTTTCAGACTATTAAAAACGAAGTATATCCAAACGTTAATACACGTCATTCTAAAGTTCAGTATTTACACGATAAGACCGTACCGGTCGTTCAATTCTACGTTTTATATCAAATATACTTTTTGTTTAATACGTTCAACATATTAAGTCGATACATTTTGATCCATTACGAGAACAAAGTTATAGTCTGATTCACGTGAAATTTAATTATATGGAGACTTTAAACTTTATTCACCAGCCGATACAATAACTGGTAGATAACTATCGATATACCCCCTTTCTATCTATCTAGATCTATAAGAACATCACCCCCTTCTTAAACTACAAAAGAGTTAAATAAGTTTATGACGTATATTTTTCATTTCCCAACTACTACTGTTATATAAAACTTTTCCATACCACTAGTATTTTTGTGTTTTGTACTGATTATTATTAAATATGACGTATAACTTTTTTTCAATTTTTATGTATAACATAGATAACTATTTGGTATAGTTATACCTTCCTTTCAATACTGGTTGGATCTATTGTATAATTTTTCGTCTCTGTAATGAACCGGTTGTTTCCAGGTAGATCAGTTCCGATACCAAAAAGGTCACCAGTACATACCTACACTCCCAACCTAACATTTCTTTCCACTCGCAGTTTCTTGACTACGAAAACTTGACACCACCACCTCTTCTGAGAACTCTCAGGGAACCTGACGTTCCTCTAAGTTGGTCAGGTAGGACCTCTAGTCAGGACCTACAAGTAACCTTCCTGACTAAAACTTCGACTTTGAGGTTATGAAACCGGCGGACTACGCTTCTCGACTGAATAAACTTTTCTGGGACTATGACCTTTTCTAACTTCCGTCACCCTCTTCCCCTGTTGTCTCCTACACTACCAACTTACCGTATCGGCTGAGTTACCTCTACTCAAAATCATTTGAGGGTCTCAGCCACTACCTGTTCCTTGGGACCACACGACGTCAGGTACCCAAGTGTCTCAGCCTATGTTAACTCGCTGACTTGACTGACTGACTACATCTACCTGCTTACACTTAATCTGGTTAAGATTCTCATTTCAACCTCCTAAGTAATCGATGTCGTTAACGGGGATCCGATTAAAAGTAGAATGATGTCTGAGGTATTGAAACATAGGTCATTTTCACTTTCACTTTCGGCGAGTCAGAAACACTAGGGTACTTGATATATCAGATACCTCAAGAGGTCCGTTCTTATGACCCACCGAACGGTAAAAGATGAGGTCCCCTAGAAGGGTTGGGTCCCTAACTTCGGTCCAGAGTGTGTAACGTCCACCTAAGAAATGGTCGACTCGGTGGTCCTTTCGGGAACATACTTTAACTTAGTAGATTAATTAATTAATTAATGAAACGGACGTGACCCAGACATGAGACACGACCGAAAGAGAAGAACGTCGATCGTCCCCCGATGAGAGACGACGCCACTCGTCCGAAGAGTAACGTTACCGACGATAACAAAGTCTCGTGTCCGACATCCACGGGTCCGTGTCATCAACACAGTGTACCCGGAGTAACGAAGTACTGTACATCTTAGGAGGACCTGGGTCCCTAACTTAGGTACACGAGACGTAACCGTCCGTCTAAGAGTAGGTGACATGGTGGTCCTTTCAGGGGTTTAGTAGATAAAAATTGTTAGAGAAGTCAATGTTATGGTCCCTTATAATAAATGATATGATATTATCGACCTCTTCCTTTACCGTTGGGTGAGATCATGAGAACGGACCTTTTTTTAGGGTACCTACCTCCTAGGACCAATGTCAGACACCTCAGTGTCTCTCAACCTGTACTGATTCACTGAAGTGAAAGTAAAAGTGATTATTGTCCGTTCGGTTGTATGACCTTTTTTCGTTGTATATAAAGTCATCAATCTTTACTACTGGTTCATATTATAACCTCTAAACTAGACTGTCGTCCTTAAATTTATATATAATATGAAACCACGACATAACTATCCTGATGTCCCTTTAATTCTCTACTTCAAGTATTACCCACACTCTGTGTTTTAATATTTATGTTCAGTCTTTTACTGTAATTTCTAAAATTGTCAGGTCTTTAAATAAGTACCGTATAAGAAAAATTGAAAAGACTGTGTGGACGGTGTAGAATTAAGTGAAAAATTAGTATGATAAAACAGAATTGGTTCTCTCATAGAACTCCTAAAACCCCCTTCAATCTACAGTATACCTCCGAAGTGAAAATCGAGTCAATCATTTCGCAGACGGACGTTACGCCCTCTGGGTCAAAGATAGGGACCCAACCCTTCTACGTGACCTCTTCCTTTACCGTTGGGTGAGGTCATAAGTACGGACCTTTTAGGGTACCTGGCTCCTCGGACCATCCGATGTCAGGTACCCCAGCGTTTCTCAACCTGTACTGACTCGCTGAAGTGACAGAAAGTGAAATCTACAGTATATACCTCTCCACACCCAGACGTACACAAACATATGTTCTTGGAATTACGTAATACGTTTTCATTACTTTGATCATATTCATTTACAGTCGTTTACCATACTGAGTAAGACTTCTAAGGAATTACTTTCGTAAAACCTATAAAGGTTTATATTAACTAAAAAGAGTTTTTACTACAGGTCGAAACAGGTACAGATATGTACGTGTGTTCTTGTTATCTCACAAGACTTTATACGATTACATCAAACAATTACTGACTTAACACTAGAAAGTTTTGTATAAACGTCTTCGGGATTGAGAATTACACTAGACATAAACCTTTATTCCGGTCATCCTTCCATTAATTCCAATTGTTTCATGTATTCCCACTCCGGGATTAAGATATGTGATTACAGGGGTGCAGACTCCGGTCACCACCGACCCTCCTCTGTGGGGCGCAGGTTCCAGTCCCCGCAGGTCTTCTTCGGTGGAGCGTGGGCTCCGGTCCCGACCACTGGGACTCCTCGGTGGGGCTCGGGCTCCGGTCCCCGTTGTCGACCCTCTCCGGTGGGTGCGGGTTCCGGTCCCGGCCACCGACCCTCCTCGTGGGGCTCCTCACCACCGATGCGTCCGTGTCCTCCCGGATCCCCTCGATAGGGTGCAACTTCCAGTCCTTGCCGCCGTCATTCCTCTATGGAGAGGAGGTTCCATTCCTCGTCACCAACGCGAAACGACCTCGTCGGCACTTCTCTATGGGGTGGGGGTTCCATTCTCTTTGGGTTCATTCTACAATCCACAACGTTCTCCCGTAGTCTCCCATCTGTGTGACTTTGGTATGAGTGTCTTTTGATCAGTTTGATTAGTGTGATCCTGGTGTCCGAACAGATTGAGTTACTTTAGTTCGGTACGGACGTCCCGTTGGGTTCTACCCGTCCAGTACCACCTCTCCAGACTGTCTTACACCAGGTACTCTCTTCCCTTACCGTTCGGTGAAGTCATAAGAACGGAACTCTTGGGGTACTTACCATACTTTTCCGTTTTACTATCCTATGGTTTTCTCCTTGAGGGGTCCAGTAATCCACGGGTTATACCATGACCTCTAGTCACCTCTTTATTGAGGTCTTTCTTACTTCCCTACCTCGGTTTCGTTTTTGTTATGGGTCGACACCTACACTGACTACTATCTTCGTTTTAGACTACGACATTTGTCGTTATAACGTATCCTTGGACCTTACAGTTAAGGTACTTAGTTCCGTTTAACCTTCACCAGTTTGTTCTCTACCGTTCCCACTTACAGCTGTAAGATCCTTAGTCACTTGATTTTACCTGACCTTACCCACTTAAATTGAATCTTCTGGTAATATAGATGATGACGTCCGTCCTTAGGGAGTCTTCTTTACCTCATCGGTACTACCAGTTGTTTTCTCTGGCTTTCCGTCATGAAGTTACATTAGAGTTTTTCCTGTCTTACTAGAGACAAGTAGAGGTTCCGTTTGGTAAGTTATAGTGTCAATAGGTTCAGATACAGGGTTGGTCATTACGACTTCTTCGATTTCAACTTGTCAAAATACTTCTGGATGTTCTGGAAAATCTTGATTGTGGGTTTTTTCTACAGGAAAAGTAATGTCCCCTGACCTTACGTTTTCATCCTTCAGTTCTTTGTGGACCTCATTGTCCGTTTAAACCGGAACCTTACACCTTACTTCGTCCTGTTTCAGATTGTCTCGAAACGGTTCTTTTACGTGACCAGTATTGTTTGTGGGAGAAGGTTGTTGTGTTCTCTTCTGAGATGTGTACCTGTAGTAGTCTACCAGTTTTGTCTTTAGTCTATCTAATATAAGAAACGTCGGTTTCTACCTCTTCGAGATATCTCAGTTGTTTTTGTTCTGGTCCTGGACTGACACCGAGTCTAATACTTGATGAATAACGGTTTAAGTATGAATATCACTTCTTACGTCCCTTTTGGTGATCTGGTAAGTCCATACTGGATTTAGTTTAGGGAATACTAATATGTCACCTTCACTCTTTATCTAAATTCCCGGATCTAGACTATCTATCTCACGGACTTTTTGATACCTGACTCCAAGCACTGTAACATGTCCTCTGTCCCTAGTTCTGGTAGGGGTACCTTTTCTTTACGTTTTTTCGTTTTACCGACAGACCCCTCCGGAATGTTTAACGATACTTTTCTTCTCTCCGTTTTTCTTTTTTTCTCTTTTCCTTTCTATATTCGTAGACTTACGTCTCAAGGTTTCTTATCGTTCTTCTCTATTCTTTCGGAAGAAGTCGCTAGTCACGTTTCTTTTCCTCCTTTTGTTGTCTTACCATTTCTGATCTCTAGTGAAGTTCTTTTAATCTCTATGGTTCCCTTGTAAAGTACGTTTCTACCCGAGTTATTTCCTGTCTTTACCATACCTGGATTGTCTTCGTCTTCTATAATTCTTCTCCACCGTTCTTATGTGTCTTCTTGACATGTTTTTTCTAGAAGTACTGGTCTATTAGTGCTACCACACTAGTGATTAGATCTCGGTCTGTAGAACCTTACACTTCAGTTCTCCCGGAATCTTTCATAGTGATGCTTGTTTCGATCATCTCCACTACCTTAAGGTCAACTCGACAAATTTAGGACTTTCTACTACGACACTTTCATGACGTGTGTTATACGGTCGTTTAAACCTTTTGACTCGTCACCGGTGTCCTGACCTTTTCAAGTCAAAAGTAAGGTTAAGGTTTCTTTCCGTTTCGTTTTCTTTCGAGTTTGATGGCGTGTTAACGTGAGTAGAGTGTGTGATCATTTAATTACGAGGTTTAAGAGGTTGGGTCCGAAGTCGTTATGTACTTGGTACTTGAGGGACTACAAGTTCGACTAAAATCTTTTCCGTCTCCTTGGTGTCTAGTTTAACGTTTGTAGGTGACCTAGTACCTTTTTCGCTCTCTCAAGGTCTTTTTGTAGATAAAGACGAAATAACTGATACGGTTTCGGAAACTGAAACACCTAGTGTTATTTGACACCTTTTAAGACTTTCTCTACCCTTATGGTCTGGTGGATTGGACGGAGAACTCTTGAGACATACGTCCAGTCCTTCGTTGTCAATCTTGACCTGTACCTTGTTGTCTGACCAAGGTTTATCCTTTTCCTCGTGCAGTTCCGACATATAACAGTGGGACGAATAAATTGCATATACGTCTCATGTAGTACTTTTTGGGACCTGACCTTCTTTGTGTTCGACCTTAGTTCTAACGGCCCTCTTTATAGTTATTGGAGTCTATACGTCTACTGTGGTGGGAATACCGTCTTTCACTTCTCCTCGATTTTTCGGAGAACTACTTTCACTTTCTCCTCTCACTTTTTCAACCGAATTTTGAGGTGTAAGTCTTTTACTTCTAGTACCGTAGACCAGGGTAGTGAAGTACCCTTTATCTACCCCTTTGTCACCTTTGTCCCAGTCTGAAATAAAAACCCCCGAGGTTTTAGTGACGTCTACCACTGACGTCGGTACTTTAATTTTCTGCGAATGAGGAACCTTCTTTTCAATACTAGTTGGATCTATCAAATAAGTTTTCGTCTCTGTAATGAAACGGCTGATTCCAGGTAGATCAGTTCCGATACCAAAAAGGTCACCAGTACATACCTATACTCTCAACCTGACACTTCTTCCGTCTCGCGACTTCTTAACTACGAAAACTTCACACCACAACCTCTTCTGAGAACTCTCAGGGAATCTGACGTTCCTCTAGGTTGGTCAGGTAAGACTTCCTCTAGTCGGGACCCTAAAGAAACCTTCTTTACTACGATTTTGACTTCGAGGTCATGAAACCGGTGGAGTACGTTTCTCAACTGAGTAACCTTTTCTTAGACTACGACCCTCCCTAACCCCCGTCCTCCTCTTCCCGTGCTGTCTCCTACTCTACCGACCTACCGTAGTGCCTGAGCTACCTGCAATCAGACTCACTTGAGGCCCTCTACCACTACTTGTCCCTCCGGACCACACGACCATAAGTACCCCAGCGTTTCTCAGTCTGTGCTGACTCGCTAACTTGACTTGACTTACAGGAATATTCTTACACTTCTCTATTGAACTCACGAGTGAGGACATGAGAAAAGAAGAAGTGTATACGTGAACGACCGCACATGTGTTGTGTGTGTACGTGTCTCCTCTTTGGCACGAACCTGTGTCACTCTTCGATTACCGGATATTCGGTCTTACTCCTCAAAGTAATCCTTGGTACGACTGTAGAGACAAAACCAGAATAACAAAAGTATTGATACTCTTTTAATTAAAAATAACAAATTCGGTAGGTCAGATACTATGACACAATACCTACGGGTTCGTCTCATTATGTATTCAGTTACAATAGGACTGTAATTTCGTAACCATTTATTTACCAGTTCTAAAAATTTGAATGACAATTTATAAAGGTCAGTTTCATTTTGTCTATAAAACTTATAAAATTTTATATTTGATGTTATCAACTACATTGAATTTTTTTTTAGTAGTATGGATTCGTGAAGTACGAATAAAGATAGAGACCACAAGAATACTAACAATAGAAAAATATTTTTTAATGTAAACCTTGATGTGAAACAGTAATTGTTACTAGTTTTAAAAAGACGTTCTTAACTAGTATACTTAACAGTACACTAGTATCTTTTAAAAGATAATATTGAGTTCGTCGAAATGAAGTCTTTGTTCTATCTGGTAAAAGTACTCTATGATCTGATGAATAACATAATGAATTTAATAAGTATAAAAAATTTCTCGTAGTAAAATTTATACTTACTCAATGTAGTGATATACACCATTCCCTAACTATCAATTGATTATTGTAAGACAGTATCTATATAATTTTTAGTCTTCATAATTTTGTTTAATTTTCGAATAAAATTTTATAGTATACTTTATTATTTAAGGAAATGGACTCGCATCTTTTACAACCATCATTTTTTTTTTTTTAATGTTTTCTCTACTTTGTCATACATGTTTTATGAATAGGGTTTCTTCACGAATTTTGACGTAATCTTAATTAGATCTCATTTTGAATCGTCAGAACAACTGGTGAGTAACCTTTAGTCCTAGGGTACCGTGAGAAACTTTGTCGTGTCCATAATTGGGACTTCAAGACCGGAATAAGGTTTAGATAATTAATTTATGAGGGATGGAATATAAGGGGTGTATAAAGGTTAATCTTTTTAATAAGAGGTAAAGAGAAACTATAACGATAACCCTTTACAAGACCGTGTTTAGAGGACATAGACAAGAGAGACCTTAAATTAAAGTCATGTCGAACTTTAAACCCTATTTACTATAGAAATATAAATTTCACAAGACTGAAGATTATTTGACACCGTTTTTCCTGTTAACCTGTAAAATATTTTGTACAACAAGTCTATTTTGTACCGTAAAACACACATACAAACACATATACATTCTTTATAATAATTACATTACTTATAATTTATAGAATTAGTATTTTGTAGTATTCTCTTCTTTTCATTGACTTTGAAGGTCCTATAAGAATTACATCTCCCTCCTTAAAGGACCGTTCTGTCGACTTCAATATGATTAGTTTTGTCTCTATCCTTAACGGTTAAAAAAGAAAAAAAAGGGGAAAGTTTGGAGATGTCGACCAATGTACCCCCTTCTTTGTCTACCCTACATAATATATATAAATTTGTCGGAAACTGTAGTGTAGTTTGTGGAACAAAACGAGACATTTACCTTGAATTGATAAAAGGGTGAATAACGTCAGTATCGTGATAAACGTAAAATAAACTTACAATATCTGATCTGTTCTTTATATTTTATATATTTATATAATTAAACACGTAGTGTTTTGTTTCACTATAGTTTCTCTCATGATTTGTAAGATAAAATTTAATTACTTGTCACTTGATAAAAAAATAAGAGACTTTTTACACAATTGGATAACATGATCAACTTTTAATAGAGAAAATTAGAGAACCGTAATTCTTATTAATACAGTCATAAATAAAGTCCTTACAAAAGTGTCTAATTTTTCACTTATACGATATCTCCGATGACGGTTTTTATTAGAATCCAAAGACTGTTCGGATAAACAACAGCAAGTCAACGATTCAGCACAGGTTGAGAAACATTGGGGTACCCGACGTCGTGTGGTCCGAAGGGACAGGAAGTGACAGAGGACCCCAAACGAGTTTAAGTACAAGTAACTCAGCTACCACAATAGATTAATAAACTAGGAGACGACAGGAGAAGAGGAAAACGGGAGTTAGAAAGGGTCGTATTCGTAAAAAAGGTTACTCAGTCGAGAAGTGTAGTCCACCGGTTTCATAATCTCGATGTCAAAGTCGTAATCAAGGCGGTTACTTATAAGTCCCAACTAAAAAAAATCCTGACTAACTAAACTAGAGGATCTACAGGTTCCATGAGAGTTCTTAGGAGGTCGTGGTGTTGAGTTTTGGTAAATGTTTATCTCAGTATAAACTTTTCTGTCTTGATTTCTACCTAAGTAATTAAGTAAATAATTAGGTTGTTTACAATAAACTCATAGATAGTACACTATATATATAAAACAAATTAAATAAAAACCGATACGACCTAGGAGTAACGAAGTATCCAAAAAGATATGAACACCACTCACTCCGACGAGAGATTGACGTCACACTCCCATCCCAAAGAGTAATACCACCGAACAGAATGAATAACATCCCGTACCCAAGGGTCCACGTACCTGAAGTCATCGACACCGTGTATAATCAATGTCGAGGACCCGGGATCTCGTCTTTGAGTTATCAACACCACGTATCCGCATCAACAAGGTACCGACACCCTAGAAGGACCTAGTCCCTAACTTGGGGACAAAGGACGTAACCGTCCGTATAAGAAATGGTGACTCGGTTCTTCCTTCAGAACCACTACCTGTACTACCCTTATTTTATTTCGTTTTAGAAATTCTCCTAATGTAAAATAACCCATTCTTCTGTCATTTGTGGGTTTACCACAGTTTGCCGTTTCCTCGACACTTCTTGTCTTTCTTATTTTTCTATGAACTCTTTTCTTATAAATAAAAGGATTTCACTGGTCTCTACAATTGAAGATCGGTTTCTCAAATTTATTTTGTCTCATAAAAAAGGTAAAGAAATTTCTCTTGATAGATTTAACATTAGTACTAAAATATTAATTAAAATAGACTGAAGATGTTGAAGGTTATATTTTATGTAAACAATTTTGTTTTATGCAATTAAATTTACCCTATTATTAGAAGACCTCCTTTAACAATGTACGGAATTAACAGAACCGTCCTTACTCATCTTATTCGATAGAGATCACAACTGTTGAATAAATTTAGAAGTAAAAAACTGTATTTAAGTTTGTGTATGCTAAAAATAACAACTTTAAAGTATCTCATAAATAGATACTTTGAGGTTTTTAGTTATATGAAAACTGTTCTTAATGTCGTACACTAATTCATCAAATATAAATAATTTTAACAGTACTGAATAACCGTCACACAAAAGTAGAGCTAGTGTAAATAACCTTATTGTACAAATCACTAAATGAATAGTAAATAGTATCGGAATCTTTGACGATAACCGATATATAAAACGTCGACGGTTAATTATAAACAATGATAGTAGAGCTGGTAAAGTCTTAAAAAGGAACGTTGTCAAAATCAAGATTTAAACAGATTTTATAAACAGAATTACATTTAAAGTATATTGCAACGAAATATAACATAGGTAAGTAACAAACCAAAATAAGACGTAAGAAAGATTTTTCCCACTAAAAAAAAGTCAAATTAAATAAAGTGAAAAAATATAAAAATTTAAAACAAGAAAATAAATCTTTTAATGAGGTGTATTTATAGTCAAAATAAAATACGACTAAAACACCTTTATCTTTTATCATCTAAACGAAGAACCTTTTATATACTCTTTTAGTGTTATATAGAAGACTCTATAAAAGTCATAATGTAACTCATATAAAGAAACCATAGTAAAATACATGGTACATAAAGATACGAACAAAACTGTCTAGTCTCTTGTCTCATCTTGTTACTTCACTTTTAACCACCTATTTTCACCTTTCAATTGTTTCTTTTAACTGGAGATAGTAAAACGACAACCATTTTTATCTAAAACAAGTGTAGACATTTTAATATTACATATTTCTAAACTTTATGACTACATTATACACGGTTATACGGAAAGTAGAATGAACTTAGACGTTAAAATCTTTTGGTAATAATATTATTCTTTTCTTGTCGAAGGAGGTAAAATTAATTTACAAAGAATTTATTTAAGTAAAAAATGAAAAATTCCCTTCCTTAATACAAATGGAAGTATATAATATGAATTCATTATCTCTTGTTTTATGTTATGGATCTATCCCCTCTCCGTTTTAGAAACAACCGTGTCCAGGGAGAGATTATTTATACGAAGTGTGAAAATTAGTCGATTTGGAGGAGTTTAAGACCTTAAATAGAGTTATTAGTGACTATAGAGATATGATTTATTATACCAAATTTGTTGAACGTTCAATGACCTGTCAGTGGAATTTAAAAACCTATAAAATTAAGTCTCGAAATTATTCGTTCAGTATAGAGGTTTAAGATAGAGATATTGTTACACGTCAATGACTTTAAATATGTACAATCATTCAAGTTTTACCTTTGTTGTATGACACCTTACATATCACAAAATAGTTGTTTACTGCTATTCTCCTTTTGTTGTTGTTGTTGTTTTCCTCGGTTACTAATAATGTCACATGTACTTCATTCTAATAAACAAAGTTTTCATATTTTACAAAGTATAAAAAGATTCGATCGATTCCAGAAGGGACCACCGAGTCACCATTTCTAAGACGGACGGTTATGTCCTCTGTGTCCAAGTTAGGGAACCTACTCCTTCTAGGGAAACTCTTTTACCGTTGAGTGAGACCATAAGAACGGATCCTTTATGGTGACTGTCTCCTCGAACCACTCGATGTCAGGGACCCCTTTTCTCAACCTATACAGAACCGTTACCTGAAGGGACCATCGAGCCGAACATTTCTTAGACGGACGTTAAGTTCTCTGGGACCAAGTCAAGGACCCAGTCTTTCTAGACGACCTCTACCATATCCGATGGGTGAGGTCATAAGAACTCGAAGGTAACACCGAGTCGACCATTTCCTAAACGGACGTGACACCCTCTGGATCCAAGTTAGGGACACAACCCTTCTAGGGAACCTCGTTCCCTTACCGATGGGTGAGGTCATAAGACTGGACCTCTTAAAGTTCCTAACATA
This sequence comes from Capra ibex, assembly GCA_006410555.1. NCBI lineage: Eukaryota > Metazoa > Chordata > Mammalia > Artiodactyla > Bovidae > Capra > Capra ibex. The sequence goes on along the minus strand of SJYO01016970.1, from coordinate 50,598,631 downwards.
TCAGGTACCCCAACGTTTCTCAACCTGTTCTTTCTCAATGAAATTGAACTGAACTGAATCGTTGATTTTGTTGTTACGATCGAACTCATTGTTCTTGTTTTTCTTACTTCTTCTATTCTCAGCATTGTCACTATTGTAACCTATACCAAAACTTTTAATAATCTTTTATGAAAAACCTACTTAATAACCATTCTATTAAGACAAAAATAAACATTGTCACTCGTGTTATAATAAAACATTAACTCACTCTAAAATTTATAAGAAACGATATGTATTGCAAACTTATAAAATTTTCTTACGTTAATCGGGAGACTTAGTCACCCAAGACGACTAAGTTGGTTTGACGATATCTTATGTGTCAATCGACATAGGTACCTCCGTCTTACACAATTATACCTCCCACTTGTCACTATACGATAAAATTTATACCTTGAACTCGTAGGTACCTAAAACTATTAGGTCTCAAAGACCCTAGTTAAGGAATTACTATAACCTATAGTTTTGTTGACAGATAGTTAAAGATCGTATTAATATCTTAGTGTATATGATATGTATTAAGTTTATATATATATAAATTTATATATAAAAACATACATGTACTTCGTGTTTTTTTATCTCTAGGTGATCCGGAATATTTATTAAACGTAGAGGGATATATGAGAAGGAAGTAGGGTATGAAAGGATAGATTTGTCATCCGTGACATGTCTCAAAAAATAAATGATATATCATACATATATACGAAAACTAAAGAATTAACAATTACTTCGTCGGAACTCATTGAGTTACTTTGATCCGGTACGGTACACCCCGGTGGGTTCTGGCTACCCAGTACCACCTCTCCAGACTTTCTTACACCAGGTGACCTCTCCTTTACCGTTTGGTAAAGTCATAAGAACGGAACTCTTGGGGTACTTGTCATTCTTTTTCGTTTTTCTATCCTGTGACTTTCTACTTGAGAGGTCCAGTCATCAACGGGTTATACGATGACCTCTACTCGTCTTTTTTTGAAGTCTTTCTTACTTCCCTACCTCGGTTTCGTTTTTGTTGTGGGTCGACACCTACTCTGACCACTATCTTCGTTCCAGACTTCGATGTTTCTCGTTACATTGTATCCTTTGACCTTATAATCCAGGTACTTAGTTCCGTTTAACCTTCACCAGTTTATCCTCTACCGTTCTTACTTTCAGTGGTAAGATTTTAGTCACTTGATTTTACCTGACATTATCCATTTAAATTGAGTCTACTGGTAATATAGATGATTACATCTGTCGTTATGGAATCTTTTTTACCTCATCGGTAGTATCAGTTGTTCTCAGACTTTACGTCATGAACCTATGTAGAGTTTTTGCTGTCCTACTAGAGACAAGTAAGGGTCCTTTTGGTAAGTTACAATACCATTAGGTTCAGATACGGGTCTGGTCATTGTGACTTCTTCGACTTACCAAGATACTTCTGGATGTTCTGAAAAATCTTGATTGTGGATTTTATCTACAGGAAAAATAATATCCCCTGACCTACGTTTTCATCCTTCAGTTCTTTGTGGACCTCATTCTCCGTTTAAACCGGAACCTCATGTTTTACTTTGTACCGTTTTAGATTATCTCAAGACGGTTCTCTTGTGTGACCAGTATCGTTTGTGGGAGAAGGTTGTTGTGTTCTCTTCTGAGACGTGTACCTGTAGTGGTCTACCGGTTGTGGCTAGTCTAACTAATATAGGAAACGTCGGTTTCTACCTATTCACATATGTCAGTCGTTTTTTGTACTGGTCCTCGACTGACACCGTGTCTAGTACTTGAGGAATAACGATTTAAGTCTGAATTTAACTTCTTTCATCCCTTTTGGCGATCTGGTAAGTCCATACTGGATTTAGTTTAGAGAATACTAATATGTCACCTTCACTCTTTATCTAAATCCCCTGATCTAAACTACTGTCTCACGGACGACTTAACACCTGTCTCCAAGCACCGTAACATGTCCTCCGTCCCTAGTTCTGATAGGGGTTCTTTTTCTTTACGTTCTTTCGTTTTACCGACGGACTTCTCCGAAATGTTTATCGACACTTTCTTCTCTTCACTTTTCGTTTTTTCTTTTCTTTTCTATGTGAGTAAACTTACGTCTCAAGGTTTCTTATCGTTCCTCTATATTCTTTCGGAAGGAGTCACTAGTCACGTTTCTTTATCTCCTTTTTGTTATCTTACCCTTTCTGATCTCTACAGAAGTTCTTTTAATCTCTATGGTTCCCCGGTAAAGAACGTTTCTACCCTAGTTATATCCTTTCTTCAACATACCTGGATTTTCTTCATTTTATATAATTCTTCTCCACCGTTCTTATGTGTCTTGATATGTTTTTTCTAGATGTACTGGGTCTATTAGTGCTGCCACACTAGTCAGTGGATTTCGGTCTGGAGGATCTTACACTTCAGTTCTCGTGGATTCCTTCACCTCCTCTACCTTAGGTTCAACTCAATAAAGTTTAGGAGTTTCTTTACGACACTTTCACGACGTGAGGTATACAGTCGTTTAAACCTTTTGACTCGGCACCAGTGTCCTGACCTTTCAGTCAAAAGTAAGGTTAGGGTTTGTTACGAGTTTAATGGTGTGTTAACGTGAATAGAGTGTACGATCTTTTCATTACGAGTCTTAAGAGGTTCGGTCTGAAGTCGTTATTGACTTGACACTTGAAGGCCTACAAGTTCGACCAAAATCTTTTCCGTTTCCTTCGTCTCTAGTTTAACGGTTGTAGGAGACCTATAAGCTGTTTGATTCTTTCAAGGTGTTTTTGTATATAAAGACGAAATAACTGATACAGTTTCGGAAACTGTCACACCTAGTGTTATTCGACACCTTTTAAGAAGTCCTCTATCCTTATGGTCTGGTGGACTGGACTAACTCTTTGGACATACGTCCAGTCTTTCGTTGTCCATTATGGCCGGTACCATGTTGTCTGACCAAGGTTTATCCTCTTCCTCATGCAGTTCCGACATATAACAGTAGGACGAATAAGTTGAATAAACGTCTCATGTAGTACTCTTTACAACGCGACCTACTTCGTGTTCGACCTTAGTTCTAACGGTCCTCTGTATAGTTATTGGAGTCTATACGTCTACTGTGGTGCAAATACCGTCTTTCACTTCTCCTTGATTTTTCGGAGAACTACTTTCACTTTCTCCTCTCGCTTTTTCAATTGATTTTTGAGCTGTAAGTCTTTTGATTCTAGTACCGTAGCCCAGGGTAGTGAAGTACTGTTTATGTACCGCTTTGTCACCTTTGTCACAGTCTGAAATAAAAAACCCGAGGTTTTAGTGACGTCTACCACTAACGTCGGTACTTTAATTTTCTGCGAGTGAGGAACCTTCCTTTCAATACTGGTTGACTATATCGTATAATTTTTCGTCTCTGTAATGAAACGGTTGTTTCCAGGCGGATCAGTTCCGATATCAAAAAGGTCACCAGTACATACGTACACTCTCAACTTGATATTTCTCACGACTCACGACTTCTTAACTACGAAAACTTGACACCACAACCTCTTCTGAGAACTCTCAGGGAACCTGACGTCCCTCTAGGTTGGTCAGGTAGGATTTCCTCTAGTCAGGACTTACAAGTAACCTTCCTGACTATAACTTCGACTTTCAGGTTATGAAACTGGTGGACTACACTTACGACTGAGTAAACTTTTCTGGGACTACGACCCGTTCTAACTCCCGACATCCTCTTCCCTTGATGTCTCTTACTCTACCAAACTACCGTATGGTTGGGTTACATGTTCCCAAACGCATCCGAGGCCCTCAACCACTACCTGTCCCTTCGAACCTCACGACGTCAAGTACCCCAGTGTTTTTCAGCCTGTGCTGACTCGTTGACTTGACATGACTTGACTTTATTATAAAATTCACGTATAGTCAGTGACCTGAAGGAACCACCAAGTCATCAATTTTGAAGTGGAATGTTACGTCCTCTACGTACACAGTAGGGACCAACCCCTTGTTCTGGGGTGTACGAAACCCCGGTTTTATTTTTATATTTCGTCTTCGTTATAACATTGTTTAAGTTATTTCTGAAATTTTTACCAAGTGAAGTTTTTTAGAAAAAATTTTTGGTACAGTACACACAAAGAAGATAACATTTTATATATAGACTTAAAACGAGTAAAATTGAGTTTAAAACATCAAGAAAATGAAAAATATGATTTAGAAACAAGGTAACACTGAAAGTTGAGATTAAACGTTAAGTGTAAATATAAAGTTTAAAATTATACAAAGTAAGACTATAGAAGACAAATTTATTTCGAAATTAAAATTATATCATTTTAAATAGGTATAAAAACCGTACAAGTCGAAAAAAAAAAAAAATTAGTAGAAATTCTGTAGAGAGGGGTGGTATCACAGTCTTTTGAACGAGTACCGAGGATATAAAAGAAGGTTTTGAAAATTCCAAAAAGAAAAAGTTTAAATTCAAGATTTGGGTAACCCTTAACTATATATACGTACCTGATATTATCCCTTATCCGTTTCTTAACAAAATGGTAGAAAATCACCTATAGTCCTTCAATAGTCAGAAAAGGCTATCGCGTCAACTATTTCTTAGGCGGACGTTACGTCCCTTGGTATCAACCTAAGGGCCCAACCCTTTTAGGGGACCTCTTCCCTTTCCGATGGGTGAGGTCATAAGACTGAACCTCTTAAGGTATATCAGGTACCTCAGCGTTTTTCAACTTGTGTTGACTCGTTGTAAATGTTAGAAATAGACGACTAAATTAAGTCAGTTTGTTAGGTCATTTTAGTATAGGATCAAAAAAAAAGGATAATGTAGACTAACCAATTAAAAAGATAAAGTCATAGTGTGAAAATAAATAATATTGAAGTATACTTCTCGGGAGTTTAACGAAAGACTTTCTGAAATTCGATAAAAACTTTGATCAGAAAGTGTATATTGATACTTTTAATCAAACGGGTTCAAAGTATTAGTTGGACAGTCTATTAATAATTTAAACTTAACGTAGAAAACGAGTTAAACTTTTCTTAACCACATCTATGTCTCGATTTTAAAAGGGGGTTCTGATATCTAATTCAAAGAGTAAAATTTACTATATTCATAGAAATTACAAATTATTATAAAATGATCAACATAAAGACAAACGATTAATATAATTATCGAAACAAATAAGGACTTAAATAAATATGAACAGATTATTATAGATACCAACAAAAATTCACCAAACACAATTTTACGTTAAAATATCGATCATTTAGTAATCGTATATATAGGAAACTTAAAAGAAAATCTTACAACCGAAGTAAAGAAGGAAAGATCCTAGGAAGTGAAATAAAAGGAACAGCATCAGGAAACCGATCCTGTATTCATGTTACATCTTACTTTACATAATATGTCAATGGATACAGTATAAGGGACAAAATTTACCTAATAAGGGTATGTAAGAGTTTTTTCAACAAAAGACGACCAAAAATCATCTATGATAAATAGAGTAACTGTTTCTAAATAAATTGATAGTATTTTATACAACTTAAAATAGTTTATTAAAGACGTATAGATACTTTACCAGGATAAAAAAGGCGACTCTGATAATTATATTATTTACGTAAAAATATGTAAAGAATAATCTATATTGAGAAATTAAAGAAAAATATTATAATTAAATCAACCCTATAAAAGTTATGAAAATTTATAAATTTTAAATAAAACTTTTATAAAGACACAAGACTGACAATTATAAAATTCCTAGTACTTCAAATGTAAATAATAATACTGACTCCATCTAAACGTCTAAATGAAAGCGTTGTTGTTTTTGTTAGACTTGAGTACTATACAAAGAAATAAAAATATTATGGTACTTGGTTGTTGACAGGAAGAACTTAAGTCATTTAACAAAGAAGGGGTGTTAACAAAAATATAACCGGAAGTGAAACAATCAGTATTGATAAAAGATAAATATTACCTACAAAACTTAGGATTATTAGAATAGGTTCCACTTTGGATCGGAGGAATTACACCGTACTAGATGTTTGTCTTTAAAATATGAAAGGTCAGGTAGTAAGACTTGTCACTACTTTCGTATTTTGGGACTTAAATTCTAATTAGGACATCCTGTGGTCAACAAAATAGGGGACAGAGGTCTGACTGGGGACAAATAACGAAAGACTAATGTTAAATCAGTTAACGGACGACTGTATTATCGATATATTCGATTTGATATAAAAGGTTCATGTAACTATTCCTATAATTCGAGTTATATGATACGTGATTCCTGAGTTTTTGGAGTGATTACGATGTAATTACAATCATGTAGTGTCACCATAAATACTTATGGGGTTTAGGGAACCTCAATATGAACCGTCATCGAGTTCCATATTATTATTCCTTCAGTGGTTGGTAGACAGTCATGTCGACCCACTTCCATTGTTCAAGTATTGTCACTCTTTTGTTTAAATTTCGTTACCCACTAGTAACCACTGTAAAGTTCTTTCCCAAACCAATATTACATGGTAAAGTTTTTTAGATTTGTGAACGAGACGTTACGGGGTTATATAAGTAAATAGAGACAACTATCAATTGTTAGAGTCACTCATTAAAGTCGGTTGACAAAGACTACACGAATAGAAAGGTTCCCGTTTTTTCGTTAGAACTATAAATCAATTCATAAAATCAACAGAGTTTTCTTAAGTATTCATTTCTTAAAGGAGTATACACATGTATCTCATTATTAACTGTTTGGTTATATTCTAACGGAGGGACTAATAGCTAAAGGTTTAATTTATTCAACCATGACTAATTTTACTGTTCGTTTCTCAGATCCTTATTTGACACTTAAAAGGGTCTACAAGTGGTTATCTAGAAAATATGAAGATATCGTGAGTTATATAAACAACTTTGAAAAAATAAAAAGTATACAATTTTAATAGTATTAGGGATTAATATAATCTCGGGTAACATCCTTTGTCTTTCATAATCATGTTTTTCTGTATTACTTTCCTGACATAAAGAGTCTTAGTAGTCTTGATATCCTTAAATTCAAAAGGGACTTATAATTCAAGTTCCTTTTTTTTTTAGTACCAATGTTCACTTTCCAGTCCTTATACGGAGACGAGAGAGACACGACACGAATCAACAAGTCAGTATAGACTGAGAAACACTGGGGTACCCGACGTCTGACGGTCCGGGGAGACAGGTACCCCTAAGAGGTCCGGTATTATGTCCTCACCCATGGAAAGGGAAGAGGTCCCCTAGAAGGGTTGGGTCCCTAGTTTGGGTTCAGAGGGTGTAACGTCCGTCTATGAAATGGTTGACTCCGTGAACATAAGACCAGACCTTTTAAGGTTCCTAACATATCAGGTACTCCAGTGTTTCTCAACCTGTACTGATTCGCTACAAATGACGAGAGAGAGTCAAGTCAAGTCAAGTCAGCGAATCAGCACAGGCTGAGAAACGCTGGGGTACTTAGCGTCGTGTGGTCCGGAGGGACAGGTAGTGGTTGAGGACCTCATGTGAGTCTGAGTACAGGTAGCTCAGGTACTAGGGTAGGTCGGTAGAGTATTAGACAGTAGGGGAAGAGGCGGACGGGGGTTAGGGAGGGTCGTAGTCCGAGAAAAGGTTACTCAGTTGAGAAGTGTACTCCATCCGTTTCATAACCTCAAAATCGAAATCGTAGTAAGGAAGGTTTCTTTAGGGTCCCGACTAGAGGAAATCTTACCTGACCAACCTAGAGGAACGTCAGGTTCCCTGAGAGTTTACAGAAGAGGTTGTGGTGTGAAGTTTCCGTAGTTAAACAACCTCGAGTCGAGAGAAGTGTCAGGTTGAGAGTGTAGGTATGTACTAGTGACCTTTTTGGTATCGGAACTGATCTGTCTGGAAACAACCGTTTCTTTGCAGAGACGAAAAGTTATACGGTAGATCCAACCAGTATTGAAAAGAAGGTTCCTCATTTCCAGAAAATTAAAGTACCGACGTCAGTGATAGACGTCACTAGAACCTCGGGTTTTATTATTTCAGACTACGACAAAGGTGACAAAGGGGTAGATAAACGGTACTTCACTACCCTGGTCTACGGTACTAGAATCAAAAGACTGACAACTCGAAATTCGGTTTAAAAAGTGAGAGGTGAAAGTGAAAGTTCTCCGAAAAATCAAGAAGAAGTGAAAGACGGTATTTCCACCACAGTAGACGTATAGACTCTAATAACTATAAAGAGGGCCATTAGAACTAAGGTCGAACACGAAGAAGGACGGGTCGTAAAGAGTACTACATGATACGTATATTCAATTTTTTCGTCCACTGTTATATGTCGGAACTACATGAGGAAAAGGATAAACCTTGGTCAGACAACAAGGTACAGGTCATGATTGACAACGAAGGACTGGACGTATATCCAAAGAGTTCTCCGTCCAGTCCACCGGACCATAAGGGTAGAGAAAGTCTTAAAAGGTGTGTCAAATAACACTAGGTGTGTCAGTTTCCGAAACCGTATCAGTTATTTCGTCTTCATCTACAAAAAGACTTGATAACGAAAAAGTTACTAGGTCTTCTACAACCGGTAAACTAGAGACCAAGGAGACGGAAAAGATTTTGATCGAACTTGTAAACCTTCGAGTGCCAAGTGCATAATGACTTCGGACCTAACCTCTTAAGACTCATAATGAAATGATCGAACACTCTACTCACGTTAAAACACCATCAAACTCGTAAGAAACCGTAACGGAAAGAAACCCTAACCTTACTTTTGACTGGAAAAGATCAGGACACCGGTGACGACTAAAAGTTTAAACGACCGTATAACTCACGTCGTGAAAGTGTCGTAGTAGAAAGTCCTAGACTTTATCGAGTTGACCTTAAGGTAGTAGAGGTGGTCGAAACAAGCATCACTACGAAAGATTCCGGGTAAACTGAAGTGTAAGGTCCTACAGATCGAGATCCACTCATTAGTGTGGTACTACTAATAGAAACAGAACTTCTAGAAAAAACATGTCAAGAAGACACATAACAACGGTGGAGAAGAATTATAGAAGACGAAGACAATACAGGTATGGTAAAGACAGGAAGTAACTCGGGTAGAAACGTACTTTATAAGAGAACCATAGAGATTAAAAGAACTTCTCTAGAGATCAGAAAGGATAAGACAACAAAAGGAGATAAAGAAACGTAACTAGTGACTTCTTCCGAAAGAATAGAGAAGAATGATAAGAAACCTTGAGACGTAAGTCTGCGAATATAGAAAGGAAAAGAGGAAACGAAAAGTGAAGAAAACAAAAGTGTCGATAAACATTCCGGAGGGGTCTATCGGTAAAACGGAAAAACGTAAAGAAAAGGTACCCCTACCAGAACTAGGGACAGAGGACATGTTACAGTGCTTGGAGGCAGGTATCAAGTAGTCCATGAGATAGATAGTCTAGATCAGGGAATTTAGATAAAGAGTGAAGGTGACATATTAGTATTCCCTAAACTAAATCCAGTATGGACTTACGAGATCACCAAAGGGGACGACAGAAGGTAAATTCAGACTTAAACCGTTATTGATCAAGTACTAGACTCGGTGTCAGTCGAGGACCAGAACAAAAACAACTGACATTGGTCCCGAACTAATGAACAACGCAATCTTCATGAGTTCATAAAAACATAATCTTATTTTTCGAAGTTCCTTCTTTGAATTTGAGTTTTTTTCACGTCGGACAAGGAATGTTTTTAGTAATTGTAAGCCTCAGTAGTTATTCATGAACTATTTATAAAACAAAGTTAAAACTCAACTATTTATAAGTACTTATACTACAGTAAATGAATAATCTCTACTATTACAAGACTCAATTAAAATTTTATAAACACTATTTCGTATGTAAAATTCACATACAATTCCCTTCTTTTACTTTAGATAATTTACATAAAACCGTAAAATAAACAAACAGTAATAAAAGACATCTCACACAAATACTCTCATCGTGTATAAAGGTACTTTCCCGTATAAAATTTTTTAGAGGAAAACTAATATCAACATTCAAAATGGAATTTGTTAGTAATTTAATTGTAAATAATTTCGGTGTAGAAAGTATGATTACTTCAAGGAACTATATACTACTCTTTTGAAACTTCCATCTAAGAAAGGTTGGTGTCCTCTGACTTTCGATTTACTGTCTAATTGAATAACGTTCTTCGATCAACTTCCTTTACCATTCTGAATCTCAACTTCATACTGAAGTCGTAGAAGACAAGAGTTACGTTGACTGATTGACATTTATCTCGTTTCATCTTGAGTTCGTTACTCACTCAGTGACGTCAAATGTCTCTACCTCGAAGTACCCCTGTTTTCCTTATTCGTACAGATGTGTACCTTTCTATTCACACCGTCATTCTTAGGGTGAACAAAGACGAACAATCACAGATTTACCCATCCTTCCTAAATCCCCACATCCGTTTTCCTTAGTAGTTAGGTCAACAATTCCCAATTTATCATAATTTAAAAACAATCAAATAAATTTGATTTAAAATTCCCATTTTAGAAAACCTTATAAATTTTTGAAATCTTTAATAGTACTTATTTATAGGGAAATTCAACAATCTAAACTTAGACAGGTCCACAATAATTTTAAAAGACTGGAACCTCATATACACAAACCTTATCCAGAAGATAAACCCGGTGGCATTCGGATACACGCACACACGAGTCAGAGAAGTCCAAAAGTCAACACGGGTTGAGACACCGGGACACCTGACGGGTGGTCCGAGGAGACAAGTACTCTAATAGGTCTGTTCTTATGACCTCACCCAACAGTCTGGGAGGAGGTCCTCTAGAAGGGGTGGGTCCCTAGTTTGGTTTCAGAGGATGTACGGTCCATCTAAGAAACGGCGACTCGGTACCTCCTTCGAGATTCGGATATACATACGACAAACCTTTATTCAACTAAAACAATATAACTTTTCAAAAATATTTATAGTTATAATAATTGAGGTACCTATTTGACTCTAAACACATGTAATGAACAATTCAAAAAGTACTGTGTATAAAACTACATCCATAGAAAAACTCTGATGAACAGTTATAAGAAATTTATTCGTAATATATTCGTTTTCCCGTCACTGAACCACTGAAAAAAAAATATAATTGATAACGAGTACTTAGTGTAAAAGGACTAAGAAACATATGGAACATTGGTAGACCAAAGACAAACTGTAAGACTCACTATGTAAACTCTTTTAAATCTCATACAAAAGAAGGAAATTTCCTATCACTCAAAATATTACCGTCCGTAATATATTGTCCTGGTAGAACTAAAAAAGTTTGAACCAAATCACGAAACAGTCCGTATGAAACACAGTAGAGTAACCATGAACTTTTACCAAGAATGAGATTTCAAACTAGAAATTGAGATTATAAACTCGAGAGACCTACGAGTTAATCTTCGAGGTTTCCTGACTCGTTGTAAATATGAGAATCAACCCCCTTTACGGTGGAAAAGAATGGCGTCATTTTAGAATTATGAAGACAATTAGATAAAATTGAGGATATAATTCATAAGAGACGATCCGGATGACCCGGAATGAGAACCGTTCGTTTGAGTCAGTGACGGTTTTAGAGTCTCTCTCAAGGGTTCCCTTGAAGACTTCTACGAAGGGTCACTACAAAAGGGAAAAGAATGTACCAGACGGTGAGTATAGAATTGATGAAGTCTTTCTAACGTACAATAGACACGGAGGATCCGACTCGTTCTAGTGTAGAATGATGAAGTCAAACTGGAAAGATTCGGTACCACACTTTTTACGAGGGTCCGGTCTCACTTTCCTCATGACCCGAGTGACCAAAGGTAAATAAGTCGAAAGTGTCAGGACAAAACAACAGGTAACTGAATTGTAGTATATAAAAAGGAGAACTTACCTTCAGACATTATAAATATATTCTTAAATAAATCTTCACTTAAATCATTTCCATCTCTATACCTGTCTTAGACCCGTCACTATGAAACAATTCTATTGACAAAGTTTATGTGAGAATAAAGTTTAACGTTTCTTATTTGTTTAGTAAAAATGTCAACATAAAAAGAAGGAGGAAATGAGATACTTTCCTTTTCTTATGATAATATTCAACATGACGTAATATTGTTTTAGAAGGGTTTCTTTTTCGTTTCGTTCTTTCTTTTCACCAGTAGACTCCTCCAGAATGTTTATCGATCTCTTACTTCTCTTCGCTTTTCTTTCCCTTTTTCTCTTTCCAAGTCAAGTCAAGTCAAGTCAAGTAAAGTCAGCGAGTCAGTACATGCTGAGAAACGGTGGGGTACTTAGCGTCGTGTGGTCCGGAGGGACAAGTAGTGGTAGAGGGCCTCAAGTGAGTCTGAGTGCAGGTAGCTCAGGTACTACGGTAGGTCGGTAGAGTAGGAGCCAGCAGGGGAAGAGGAGGAAGGGTGTTAGGGAGGTTCGTAGTCTCCGAAAAGGTCACTCAGTTGAGAAGCGTACTCCACAGGTTCAATGACCTCGAAGTCGAAATCGTAGTAAGGGAGGTTTCTTTAGGGTCCCAACTAGAGGAAGTCTTACCTGACCAAACTAGAGGAACGTCAGGTTCCCTGAGAGTTTTCAGAAGAGGTAAGTAGTTCTCCGAAAAATCGAGGAGAAGTGAAAGACGGTATTCCCACCACAGTAGACGTATAGACTCCAATAATTATAAAGAGGGCCGTTAGAACTAAGGTCGAACACAAAGAAGGTCAGGTCACAATGAAGGTCGGGTCGCAAAGAGTGCTACATGAGACGTATCTTCAATTTATTCGTCCCACTACTATATGTCGGAACTACATGAGGAAAAGGATAAACCTTGGTCAGACAACAAAGTACAGGTCAAGATTGACAACGAAGTACTGGACGTATGTCTAAAGAGTTTTCCGTCCAATCCACCAGACCATAAGGGTAGAGAGAGTCTTAAAAGGTGTCAAATAACACTAGGTGTGTCAGTTTCCGAAACCGTGTCAGTTATTTCGTCTTTATCTACAAAAAGACCTCGAGAGAGCGAAAAAGGTACTAGGTCACCTACGACCGTTAAACTAGAGACCAAGGAGACGGAAAAGATTTTAGTCGAACTTGTAGTCCCTCAAGTGCTAAGTGCATAACGACTTCGGACCGAACCTCTTAAAACTCGTACTGAAATGATCGTACACTCTACTCACGTTAACACACCATCAAACTCGTAAGAAACCGTAAAGGAAAGAAACCTTAACCTTACTTTTGACTGGGAAAAGTCAGGACACCGGTGACGCCTCAAAAGGTTTAAACGACCGTATAACTCACGTCGTGAAAGTGTCATAGTAAAGTCCTAAACTTTGTCGAGTTGACCTTAAGGTAGTGGAGGTGATCGAAACAAGTATCACTACGAAAGATTCCGGGTGAACTGAAGTGAAAGGTTCTACAGACCTATATGGATTTGTGTCTAAAGGTTTTATGTCGTGTCTCTCTGTTCTTCCGGAAGAAGTTACTTGTCTCATATTTTGATCTTCTTTTGTTGTCTTTCCCTTTCCGATCTCTAGAGAAGTCCTTTGGACCTATATAGTTCCCTTATAAAACAGGTTTCTATTCGTGTTATTTTCTGTCTTTCCCATCTATAGATTTGTGACTTCTCTACTTCTTCTCTACCTTTTTTATGTACCTTCTTGACATGTTTTTCATAGAAATACTTGGTTTAATGGTAACACTATGCCCGTCGGTGGGTCTCGGTCTGTAAGACTCTTACTTCAGTTTATCCGGAATCTTTCGTGAAGACAATTATTTCGGTCACCTATGTTAGCTTAAGGTTATCTTGTCAGATTTTTTTTGGATTTCATACTACGGTGGTTCGATAACATAAATTATACAGTCGTTTAGACCTTCTGAGTCGTCACGGGTGTCCTGACTTTTCCAATTAGGGGTAGGGTTAAGGGTTCTTCCCATCATGATTTCTTACACGATTGCTAGTCTGTCAACGTGAGTAGAGGGTACGATCATGTCAGTACGAATCTTAGAACGTTCGATTCGAAATCGTAATACACTGTTCTTGAAGGTCTACTGGTTCGATCAAATCTTTTCGTTCTCCTTACTCTCTAGTTTGACGGTTGTAAGGGACCTAGTATCTCTTTCGATTCGTTAAAGTCTTTTTGTAGATGGAGACCAAATAACTGATATGGTTTCGGAAACTGACACACCTAGTATTCTTTGACACCTTTCGAGAATTTCTCTACCCTTATGGTCTGGTAGAATGGACAGAGGACTCTTTGAACATACGTCCAGTTCTTCGTTGTCAATCTTGGGACATACCTTCTTGACTAACCAATGTTCTAACTCTTTCTTAATGTGGTCCCGACAGTGGACCAAACAAATTAGATATACTACTCGTGTACTTTTTACGGTCCGACCTACTCAACGTTCGACCTTAGTTCTATCCATCCTATTTATATCTGTTCGAGTCTATACGTCTACTATTGTGAGATTACCGTCTTTCACTTCCCTCGATAAATCGGAGAACTACTCCCATTGCCTCCTCGTACTTTCTTGACCGAATTATGATTTATAATCTTTTTGACTCTAGTACCGTAGACCGGGGTAATGAAGTACCGTTTATCTCCCCTTTTTCCACCTTTATCACTGTCTAAAGAAGACGAACCCGAGTTCCTCGTGACACCTACCACAGACGTCTGTACTTTAGTCTTCTGAAGCAGAAGAACCGACCTTTCGATTTTCTTTGGATCTGTCACACAACTTTTCGTCTTTGTAATCAGAGGACTGTTTTCAGACATATCAGTTCCGAAACCAGAAGGGTCACCTTTACATGTAACACTCTCGAACTGGTATTTCTTCCACCTCGTGACTTCTTACATACGAAAGTTTGACACAACGACATTTTCTGAGGACTTTAAGGGAACCTGACGTTCCTCTAGTTTGATCAGTTAGAATTCCCTTTAGTTGGGTCTGATGAGTAACCTTCCTGACTATGACTTCGACTTTGAGGTCATGAAACCAGTAGACTACCTTTGTCGACTGAGTAACCTTTTCAGGAACTATGACCCTTTATAACTCCAGTCTTCCTCTTCTACCTCAGTCTTTTACCCTACCGATCTACGTTACCTGTACTTGAACCCGTTTGAAACCCTCTATCACTCCCTGTCCCTCCGGACCGCTCGATGTCAGGTAATCCAACGTTTCTCATCCTGTGTTGGTCCACTGACTTGTTGATGTTATGATGTAAGGATAAGTGATGGTATAAGTGTATGTCAAAATAGTAATAAAGGATTGTAATAATTTTCTGGGTTTACGGACTGTGAGAACACTTATTTAATCTGTACTTTAGTGAACAAGATACTATTACCTTAATTCTCCTAACAAAACTAAAAAGACATTCACGGTAAATTATAAAAAAAGTATAAAAACTCCATATTTATTCTCACACACAGTATATGAACGTTTATATAAAATAAATCTATTCTTATATAATTTTTCGAATATTGTTCAGTAACGTTTAAAGAGGAACCAAGAATAGAAATTGACAAATATATTATAAAGATCTTTTTATGGGTGTCGAGTGTTTGGGATCATTCTTACAGAGGTCTAAAGATTTCTGCAGAGTAATAAGGAGTCCTTGTTTAGGTAAAGGTGTCATACGGACGATATGGAAGTGCACAGTGTCAATGTTTTACACCGAGACAGACCGAATCAACAGGATCGGACGACGTAAGTGGTGACGAAACGGGTATACAATCCACGATTACGACGAGTTGGACCATGTTTAAGTTTATTATTACATTAAAAACGAACCTTAGAGATGGGGAAGTCTATAGGTCTTATGAGGAGTTTGATTAGTTTGAGTTGTGAAGATCTGGGGAAAGGTTGTCCTACCCAACAGTGAGTTCTTTTATAGTCATAGAAAAGGAGGTCGTATTCGTGTTGAGTTGAAAAGAATCAAGGAGGAAGTATAAATAACCCATACAGTCATCTCTTTATACACTTTTGAAGTAAGGATATATGTCTAACCCAAGTAAGAGGTTTGTCTATCTGATATGTGTATATCTGGAGATTTCGGTCACTTTAGTAAGACAACTTGGTTAAAGATAGACAACTTGAAACGTCTTCTCACTCACTTTCGATTCCAAGTTTGACTCAAGGACGCTGTGATTATTATTATGTTGATTTTTATTATTTTGAGAAAATTTAATAGTAAATATTTTTATTAGACTACACAAATAAATAACTCTGATTTTTTTATTGTCTCGTTACATAGTACTATAAATAGTGTCTTGTGTTTTAAGTCACAGACCCAAAAAGTGGATGACATCGTACTTTCACTTACAGTGAGTCAGTACAGACTGAGAGACACTAAGGTACCTGAGATGTTCGGTCTTATGACCTCACCCATAGGAAAGGAAAGTGGTCTCCCAGAAGGGTTTGGTCACTAGTTTGGGTCCAGAGGACGTAACGTCCAGCTAAGTAATGGTCGATTCAGTGTTTTAGGAAGTCGTTTAATCAAAGAAAAGAGTCAGACATTACAACACTACATTATTCTTATGTGTAAAACCGGAAATAGAGAACAAGGACTTGTCTAAAGGATTTTGGAAACGTCAACAGAATCCTTATTTCAACAATTCTCGTAGAAATAAGATTATGAAGCAGGAACTATGGTCAAGGACTGTGTCACGAAGAATTGTGGAATCTTAAAGGACTCACTGTCCTCTTACAAGATAAGACTCCTAGACTAAGAACCACTGAGGACCCATCGTAGTCCTATTCCTACCGACGGTCTCTCTGGTTTGTTCGGTACTAATCTTCAAACCTCCAAAATCGGGGTGATGAGTAAAAGAGATCCCTTGTCTCTACTCGACCTCTAATTCAATTATTAGTCAGTATGGATATATAACTTCAGGGACCACAGAGTCAGTCATTTCTTAAATGGACGTTACGTCCCCTTGTAGACGTCGTAAAGGACCCAAGTTAGGGACCCGGTCCTTCTAGGGGACCTCTTCCTTTACCGTTGGGTGAGGTCATTAGAACGAACCCTTTAAGGTACCTGTCTCCTCGGATCACCAGTTTTCAGGTACCCCAGTGTTTATCAGTCTGTACTGAATCGCTTATTTGATGGATATGTAACTTCGGAGGTATTTTGGGGATTTGTTACTCCAACTATTTTGAAGGTCCATCTACTTTTGTAAGTGTACGACCCTCTCATCACATGGGATTAAGGTACCTCCGTCTTGAAGACATAGACCTTGGGAAGTTCTGGAGAGGAATATATAGAACAATAGACCGTCAAATGGACACGACAATAAAAAGTCAGTGGTTCAGTGTAGAACATCGTGTGAACCACCGATACAGGTACCTTAAAATGTTCTGTTTTTATTACCTCACCCAACGGTAAAGGAGGAGGTCCTCTAGAAGGCTTGGGTCCCTAGTTTGGACGTAACTTCCCCTTAATAGATGACGAACTCGGTAACTCCTTCGAAGAGATTAAGTCATGATTAGTAATTTTTTAATACCCACAAGAAGACATGTATGAATGCGTACAAAATTCAAGTCAAGTTCAGATAATGAGGATAGGCTGAGACGTTGGGGTACCAGACGTCATGTGGTCCGAAGGGATAGGTAGTGGTTGAGGGTCTCGAATGAGTTTGAGTACAGGTAACTCAGTCACTACGGAATGTAATTGATCTTATCCGAATATTCTTTTATATCTATACCCGGTAGGTAAATTTATTTTAAGTCAAACATCAATTTCGTGATATTTTTGAGTCAATTTTCCAAACTTTAACAGTTACAATAGAATTTTTTGATGTCATTTGTATCTTGAAGTAGAAATTTAACATATTTTCCATTTTCATCCTCTCTCACATTCCATCCCAACTTTGATGATTCATCACCTTTATTTTCGTTCTAAGTGTCGTGACCTATCGGATATCCTTCTTGTCCTTTCATATCACAATACATGTCGTAAGATCAATAATGGAAACGACGGAGGGTGAGACGATGATATGAAACGTAAATCGTCGATTATGTACCACCGTTTGTTACGATTCAAAACTTTTTACGATACATATTTGATTGTTTTTAGTTCATTGTATAACTAAATTAAAGGGGTAAATAGTTAGTGTCTACTTGATTTCTACTGAATCTCGTGTTGTTTAACTTAAACTACGAAATTTAGTCTATTCCGGTATCCATCTGACTGAATATTACTCAGGTCTTGTCAATTACTTCCCACGAGGACGAATATTTACATGATTATTGTATTTATGAAAACACAAAAAGAACGAAATGTGTCTTTTCTCAAACGATCTTAATTTTGTACCGTGGATATAATATATCCCTGGAATTCTTTATAACGGAATGGATACCATGTATTAAGTGTACAGGAACTTTCTATTATTTGATTGGACGTACTTGACACCACAACCTCTACTGAGAACTCTCAGGGAACCTGTCGTTCCTCTATTTTTGTCTTATAAGTAACCTTCTGACTATGACTCCGACTTCGAGGTTATTAAACCGGTGAACTACGTTTCTAGGTTGAGTAATTTCTGTGACTACGACACTCTCTAACTTCCGTCCTCCTCTTCCCCTGTTGTCTCCTGCTACCAACCTACCGTAGTGTCTGAGTTACCTGTACTCAAACTCGTTTGAGACCCTCTATCACTTCCTGTCGCTTCGGACACACACGACGTCAGGTACCCCAACGTTTCTCAGCCTGTACTGACTCGTTGACTTGTTGTTGTTGTTTTTGGACACACGTACGATTCAACGAAATTAACACAGGATGAGAAACTTTGGGATACCTGATATGGGATGGTCAGAGGAGACAGGTACCCTAATAGGTCCGTTCTGACCTTATCTAACGGTAAAGGAGGAGATCCCTAGTTTGGAGTGGAGAATCCAGACGACGTAACAGTCCGTCGAAGAAATGGTGATCACGTCGGAACCTTCAGGTTTAATTGATCAAATACATCTTAATTAAAACTGAATTTGTTTACAGTGTTTGTAAAACTAAATCACCTATTTCTTAATCATTATTATAATTTTTAAGAGGAACTAGAACTTTACAGAAAAAGGATTAGAATCATATCATGGTAACTACAACAGGTATCACGTTATTATACTTCAAAATAACAAAATAATGTCTTACGATTTATAAAAGTCAAGTCAAGTCAAGTAAAGTCAGCGAGTCAGCAACAGGCTGAGAAACTCTGGGGTACTTAGCGTCGTGCGGTCCGGAGGGACAAGTAGTGGTAGAGGACCTCAAGTGAGTCTGAGTGTAGGTAGCTCAGGCACTACGGTAGGTCGGTAGAGTAGGAGACAGCACGGGAAGATAAGGACGGGGGTTAGGGAGGGTCGTAGTCAGAAAAGGTTACTCAGTTGAGAAGCGTACTCCACCGGTTTCATGACCTCAAAGTCGAAATCGTAGTAAAGAAGGTTTCTTTAGGGTCCCAACTAGAGGAAGTCTTACCTAACCAACTTAGAGGAACGTCAACTTCCCTGAGAGTTCTCAGAAGAGGTTGTGGTGTCAAGTTTTCGTGGTTAAGAAGTCGTGAGTCAGAAGAAGTGTCAGGTTGTGAGTCTAGGTATGTACTAGTGTCCTTTTTGGTATCGGAACTGATCTGCCTGGAATCAGCCGTTTCATTACAGAGACGAAAACTTATATGATAGATCCAACTAGTATTGAAAAAAAGGGTCCTCATTCACAAAAATTAAAGTACCGACGTCAGTGGTAGACGTCACTAAAACCTCGGGTTTTTTTATTTCAGACCGTGACAAAGGTGACAAAGGGGTAGATAAAGGGTACTTCACTACCCTGGTCTACGGTACTAGAAGCAAAAGACTTACACCTCTAAATTCGGTTGAAAAAGTGAGAGGAGAAAGTGAAAGTAGTTCTCCGACAAATCGAGGAGAAGTGAAAGACGGTATTCCCACCATAGTAGACGTATAGACTCCAATAACTATAAAGAAGACCGTTAGAACTAAGATCGAACACAAAGAAGGTCAGGTCCCAAAAAGTACTACATGAGACGTATATGCAATTTATTCGTCCCACTGTTATATGTCGGAACTGTATGAGGAAAAGGATAAACCTTGGTCAGACAACAAGGTACAGGTCAAGATTGACAACGAAGGACTGGACGTATGTCTAAAGAGTTCTCCGTCCAATCCACCAGACCATAAGGGTAGAGAAAGTCTTAAAAGGTGTCAAATAACACTAGGTGTGTCAGTTTCCGAAAAGTCATTCCCTTTAATAAAAAGTATATTACAGTATATCCTTTTCGGTTAAACATTCTTTTAATACTTTACAGTAGTCAATTGAATTGATAAAAACTTTGTACGTAAATGTAAGACATCGAGAGTTCTATTAAGAAATCTCTGGGTCCCAAGATTCTTTATCTTATTCTTTTATTTAGAAAAGAGAGTATTAATACAAAATAGTAGTTAATGTGTTATAGTTTCTTACCTCATTATTACTATTACAGAAAGTTTAATAAAATATATTTAATCTTCATGTCATTTATCTTTAACTGTAGAATATAAATAAATATATGAAAGATAAAGTTATTCACTCCACCGACTTGTAAGTCCCAATTTGGTCTCTTCTTCAACTGTTTCATTTCCCTTTTCTATTTTGACGATACCGTGTATTTGATGGAGAGAGACTCCTGATATCGGTTTTGTCTTATTTTTTCTCCCCCTTTATATTGTCGGAGACATAGAGAGTACTTTATTATTCTTATCATTATTTATAAACATTCTATAATTAAAAAAAGACAGTATGATTAACCTTTAGAATCAGTGTTCGTACTCTATCAATAAATAAACTACTAAATTACAATTTGTTCATACATATTATTCCATGTTACCATTGAATCTCTTAGTTTCCTGTCCGTCCCTAGACCCGGTGACATTGTATTTACTGTTAGAGAACCTTTACGATGTTTTTAAAAGGAGAAACGGAAGACAGAGACAAGATGATAAATAGACAATAAAAAGAAGTTCTGTTTTCAACTCCCTGTACCATCCTCATTACGATATTGGGTGAACATCATTTTGCTATATTGACTTTCACGTAATCCTTTCACGTGATTAAAAGTTGATAAAGTATTCATTAATAGTTTTTGAGTCACCGAATTTTTTTGTGTTTGAATGACAAAATGTAAGACATCGTGTCTTGAGGTTGTTGTCCCGAGTTCTCTGATTTTAGTCTCACAACCAGTCGATGTAAGTAAAGATCTCTTCTTAAACAAAAGAAGAATTAGACCCGACAACTGTCTTAGTGAAGAAACATAGGGATACTGTCTGTGACGGTATAAGAACGACCGACGGTTGACTTCCGATAAGAATCGAAAACCTCCGGTGAGAGTAAAAAACCAAACACAAAGGGATGGAGAAAAGTTTTCCGGTCGTTCCCGTTCAACTCAGGAAAAATAATAAACTGAGAGAGGAAAGAAGGGAAAAGCGACTGGTTGTGAAGATGAACTAAGAAGGTAAAAATTCTTCAAGACAGTAATCTAACACGGGTAGTCCTTTTGGGTCCGATAAAATTCTAGGTATTAGAAATGGGGTAGACATGGAAAACCCGAAGGGAACACCGAGTCGACCATTGTACCGTAGAATCTAATCCCACACCTATAGTATATAATCCCTGTCGTAATAAGACTGATGGTCTTTCTCTATTTATAAAGATAAGAAAACTTTAATTGGGTAATTTTATATGTAAATGAAAATTTTTCATTTACGTTTCGATTTACGTTTTCATTAGTTTTTATATTCTTTTTACAAGACGAAACTTTCTTTTACATTAAACTGGTTAATTATTTATATACTTTAATTTGTTTAACTTACGAATTCTTTACTGTCTTTGATGTAATCCTATTCTCTTAATTATTAGTGTCTCTTACAGTACTTTTACAAATAAAAAATTTTAAATAAAATAACTTCATATCGACTATATGTTACACGATCGAAAACTACATGTTGTTTAACAAAGTCAATTTATATACATAAGTCACTTTATACATATAAGAAAAAGTATAAGAAAAGGTAATACCAAATAATGTTCTTTAATTTAGATAAAAACGTGATGCGTTATACTGGAATAACGTAGTCGATTAGGGTCTGAGGGTTGGGGAGGGAGGACGTGGCAGACTGGATCTCTAATAGTATGATTCCGATACTTTAAAAATTTTATATTTTAGTTATTCATTGTTTTTTAATTACCCTTTCACCTACGATTCATCTTATTCTTGTACTTTTGTACTTTTGGTATTTGTATTTGTATTATAAAATTTTGTTACGATTATATGTCTTTCAATTTGTAAATTTTCATTTTATTTATACGGAAATGATTGTTTTAGTTTTTCGTGTTATTTTTATTTTTTAATATTTTAGTTATAGTATAAGTTTTTGTGGTTTTAAAGAGTTACTAAACATTTTGTCACTAGTTTAAAATTGGAGAATGTGAATCATTTCTACGAGTTTTATGTCTCTTTTATAAAAAAACTCCGTGAAGGGACGATTAATATTTTCCTATGAATTTGGTGTCACTAATCAGTTCGAACAAGTACCAAAATGTTTACCCTTCAATGGAATTTAAAATTTTATAGACACATGGGTCTCTTGGTCTTTTGTAATAAAGACAACCGTTTTTAAACGGACACGTTAAATAGGTTGAAATTTTTTAACTACTTACGACGGTCCTCATTTTCAACAATGAAATATAACCTACTTGACTACCTGTTGTCACCGATGTAACACTAACATAATAGTTGTTTAAGTTAATAAGACGTATTAGAGAGATAGTCATAGATCGAATAGGTTTTCAATAGTCCTATGAACTTATAGAAAAAAAAAAAAATTTTTTTCCTTCTTTGATAAATTTTTGGACACCCATAAAGAATGGAACTAAGGTTTAATAGTAATTAAAATGAGTCAAGTCAAGTCAAGTAAAGTCAAGTTAGTCAGTACAGGCTGAGAAACGCTGGGGTACTTAGTGTCGTGCGGTCCGGAGGGACAGGTAGTGGTTGAGGGTCTCAAATGGGTTTGAGCACAGGTAGTTCAACCTACTACGGTGGGTTGGTAGACTAGGACACAACAGGGGAAGAGGAGCGGTGAAGTTGGACAGGGTCGTAGTCCCAGAAAAGGTTACTCAGTCAAGAAGTATAGTCCACTTGTTTCATAACCTCAAAGTCCAAGTCGTAGTCAGGAAGGTTACTTGGGGGTCCTGACTAGAGGAAGTCTTACCTTATCAACCTAGAGGAACGTCGGGTTCCCTGAGAGTTCTCAGAAGAGGTGGTAGTGTGAAGTTTTCATAGTTAAGAAACCGCGAGTCGAAATAAGTGTCAGGTTGAACGTGTAGGTATGTACTGATGACCTTTTTGGTATCGGAACTGATCTGCCTGGAAACAACCGTTTCATTACAGAGACGAAAACTTATACGATAGATCCAACCAGTATTGAAAGGAAGGTTCCTCATTCGTAGAAAATTAAAGTACCGACGTTGGTGGTAGGCGACACTAAAACCTCGGGTCTTTCGATTTCAGTCGGTGACAAGGGTGACAAGGGGGTTGATAAACGGTACTTCACTACCCTGGTCTACGGTAGTAGAATCAAAAAACTTACAACTCGAAATTCGGTTGAAAAGGGAGAGAAAGAGAAAGTAGTTCTCCGAGAAATCAAGAAGAAGTGAAAGACGGTGTGATAAATATAAAATTAAAATAATATAATTATTATATAATGTATATTATATTATAATATAATTATAAATAATATGATTATTTCTGAAATCTATTGAAATTATAATTATATGGTCGTGAATGAAAAAAAACTTATAAATTACAGATTCCCTCGAAAACATACAAAATTAGTTACTTAATCAATAAGTTCTAATACTTATATGATTGGTTAAAAGAGTATTAAAATTTATGTGGGATGTTTAAATCATTTAAAGGAATATTAGAACATAAAAAATTTTTAATTATCAAGACTTAAGTAAAACAAGAAACTAACAGTTAATTGAATGTTCAATCTTCTAATTTAAGGTAACTTGTTAATTACGACGAACGTTTGAATTTAATAGAATTATACAAAATTTAACATTTAATGTTTAAACTTTATCGACTTAGAGACTCCGTAAAGTTACCAGGCTTTTATATCCGGTCTATATGAGTCTAAATTTTATCTTTAGTATAAAGGAACATATTACTTGTGTGATAAATATCAAATTAAAGTTTGTTTTGAAGACTTAGTAAAGACGAAATAGAGACAAATATGTCAAGGTATTAAAGTCTATTAATATAGTCAGTACCAAGACTGTCCTTTTTTATAGATTGTATAAAATAATACGTCTTTAATATTAAGTTCCTGATGGACGTCTCAACTCTAGTTCCGATTTACCTGTCTTTTTTTCTTGATATTGGTCTCTAAATATGTCAGTCTTCGGGAATGATGAGCACCTCGACTTTCCTGTTAAGTTCCTTTATCGTTATTGTCATCGGGTAACTCTAGATTCTTCATAATTCTTACCTGAAGTGACATCCTCTAAATCAACACGTTTCACGTAGGTCCGTACAGAAGGCAAGGACTACAGTGATCTGCACGTCTTACATTGAGGAGTCATTCAGGACGAAGAAGAAACATACCTTTGTGTAGTTTCTACCTTTAGACCCGTATTCTTGACATAATATATGTATTAACTAGGAGTACTATACCTTGACGTTTGTTAGTCTGTACTTACTGGGTCGTGTGTGTGTGTGTGTGTGTGTGTGTGTGTGTGTGTGTGTGTAAGTAAGTGAGTGAGTACTAATGGTCATATACGTTTCATTGTCTGAAGATAGGGAACATTACTTTATTGACCTTTTTATCACAATTGTTTCAGAGAGTAATTACAAATACGAAAGAAGATTAGTGGGTGACTTGTCATGAAATCCGAGGTTAGGATCTAGAGAGGGTTGAGTCGGGACTTGAAGTGGGGTGACTCTCTATAGACATGAAATTTCCAATATTTTTCAAAGGTTTGAGTCGTAGAGGAGAGAGGTGAAATTATTCTAAAAAAATTTTTTGTCCCTTAAACCGAGATTAATCTATATTTAAAAGAATCAAGTGAGTTTCTAAGGAAAAAAGAATCAATATGTAGTATATACAAGTATACACACGTACACACATGTGAGTCACCGAGTCAGGACAACCTGAGAAACTCTGGAGTACCTGACATCTAGAGGTCCGAGGTTACTGGTACCCTAATACAGTCGTTGTTATGACCTCATCCAAGGGTAAAGGAAGAGGTCCCCTAGAAGGTCTAGGTTCCTAGGTTGAGCTAGAGGACACCGTTGACGTGACCGTCCATCTAAGAAATGGTGACTCGTTTGTCCCTTTAGGGTAGTCAAGTCAAGTCAGTGAGTAAACACGGGTTGAGAAACACTGGAGTACCAGACGTCGTACGGTCCGGATGGACAGTTAGTGGTTGAGGACCTCAAATGAGTTTGAGTACAGGTAACTCAGTCACTACAGTAGGTTGGTAGAGTAGGGGACAACAGGGGAAGAGGAGGGTGGAAGTCAGAAAGGGTCCTAGTCACTAAAAAGTTTACTCAGTCAAGAAACGTAGTCCACTGGTTTCATAACCTCAAAGTTGATGTTAGTAGTCAAGAAGGTCACTTATAAGTCCTTATTAATGGAAATCCAACCTAGAGGAACGTCAGGTTGCCTGAGAGTTCTCAGAAGAGATTTGTTGTCAAGTTTTCGTAGTTAAGAAGATGTAAGTTGAAAAAAAAAAATATCAGGTTGAGAGTGTAAGTACACACTGATGACCTTTTTGGTATCGAAACTGATCTACCTGAAACGACTGTTTCATTACAGAGACGAAAAATTATACGACAGATCCAACTAGTATCGTAAAGAAGGTTCCTCATTCGCAGAAAATTAAAGTACCGACGTCAGTGGTAGACGTCACTAAAAAAAAACTAGAGGTTTTTTATTTCAGACGGTGACAAAGGGGTAAATAAACGGTACTTCACTACCCTGGTCTACGGTACTAGAATCAAAAGACTTACGACTCAAAATTCGGGTGAAAAAGTGACAAGAAAAAGTGGTTTCCCTAAAAATCAAGAAGAAACCAAAGACGGTATTTCCACCACAGTAGACGTATAGACTCCAATAACTATAAAGAGGGTCATTAAAACTAAGATCGAACACGAAGTAGGTCGGGTTGTAAAGAGTACTACACGAGACGTATATACAATCTGTTTGTATATACAGTATATATAAATACGGAAAGGTTGACATGTAAAAGGTGGAACTTCATATGCACATCGGAATGGACAAAGAACCATTAGGATTTAAATCCGGAGTATACCCACTACGACCCTCCCTTATCCCCGTCCTCCTCTTCCCCTACTGTCTCCTACTCTAACGACCTACCGTAGTGACTGAGCTACCTACACTCAGACTCACTTGAGGTCCTCTACCACTACCTGTCCCTCCGGACCGCACGACGCTAAGTACCCCAGTGTTTCTTAACCTGTGCTGACTCACTGACTTGATTTGACTTGACTACCCAATCAAGAAAGAATGTTAAATAGAAATGTATAAAAATTCTTTTAACCTTCCAGAACACTCTAAAAGTTTTTTATAATCACTNGGTCCTCTACCACTACCTGTCCCTCCGGACCGCACGACGCTAAGTGCCCCAGTGTTTCTTAACCTGTGCTGACTCACTGACTTGATTTGACTTGACTACCCAATCAAGAAAGAATGTTAAATAGAAATGTATAAAAATTCTTTTAACCTTCCAGAACACTCTAAAAGTTTTTTATAATCACTAAAAATAAATTAATTAGTTTTATCATAAGAAAGAGGGACCATCAGAATATACTATATACCAAACGAAGATTTTTATAACAATTAAAATGGATATTGTTCTTCTCAAATGTTTTATGATATGGCTAAAATGAGATGGTCGATATTAATTATTTTATAAACTCTTAATCATAAAAAGTCTACAAAGATCTAAGATTCATCTCCTCCATTATTATATGTTTTTAACGATCATCCTACACAATAGTGTAGAGTACTTTTCATTATAAAATTCCGTTTTTCTAGTAAGAGAGGTATCGTACAAAATGGTCTTTACACATTCGTACGTAATAATTAACATGAATTATGTAAAATTGATCGATAAACAACACTTTAAGAAAGAATTTACTATTAATGATATTAACTAGATAGTAGGTGATAACATCATATTATCGACAATTGTCGTCATGTGATACCCTCTTTTTTATCGTATCACCTAAACAACAACAATAAGTCAGAGAGTCAACACAGATTGAGAAACACTGGGGTAGTTGATGTCGTGTGGTCCAAAGGGACAGGAAGTGGTAGAGGACCCTTGACGAGATTGAGTACAGGTAACTCAGTCACTGCGGTAGGTTGGTAGAGTAGGGGACAACGGAGGAAGAAGAGGACGGAAGTTAGAAAAGGTCTTAGTCCCAGAAAGAGTTATTCAGTCAATAAGTGTAGTATCAACTAAATGTACGTGTGTTTAGGTAGGAACCCTTTAAATCTCTTGTAGAGACCCGGAATCAAAGGACTGTACATTACATCCGTCTCATTTATGTAGACAAAGTATTCTAATATAATATTAATGTACATATAAAGATTTATTTCATGAATCCTTTTTCAATCCATGTATCATGAATCGTTTCCAACTGATAAAAACAAACATATAGTTTATGTATATTATGTTACAATATAATTATATGTCATTGTCTCCTTTTTTGAGACCGAATAAATATTATAGACATAATTTTATGTAATTAAGTAGTACGATTAATCATATGATCAAGTACAAACATCATAATTTAATGTAATACGTATATTTTAAACCACCTTATATTAAAAATAAATAGAGTAAAGAAATCGAGAATAAATCTCTATTAACATCTTAATGTTACTCCAATAACTGTAACTACGAGTCGGTTCCATGGTTCATGAAGGTAGTGGGTCCCTAAAAAGTGCACAGGGAAAATATCTATGGCCTGCAAAGGGGGTAGGAGGGAGAGGGGAAGAATTTCGGACCGTTGGTGATTAGAAAAAGAAAAATTATATTAAAACAGTAAATTTTCACGATACGTTTATTTCAGTCACACATTGGAACCTTTGACCGAAAGAAAGGGTCAGCCATAGAAAGAGACTTCGAAATATATCCGAAAACGTAAATAGTCATTAGACGAGGATAAATGTCGACTCATCTTAAAAGACTATGTCTACATAGTGTTAAACGAAGTGGTAAGCGAGATCTTGTAGACCCAACTAAGGTCGAAACCAGATAATATTGTTGTAAACATATACGTAAAAACAAACATATGTTCAGGGACAGAGATCAAATTTATTTACTCATCCCAACGAACGGACCTTTTAGGGTACCTACCTCCTCGGATCATCCGACGTCAGGTACCCCAGCGATTTTCAGCCTGTGTTTACTCACTGAAGTGCAAGTGAAAAGCGAGTACGTAACCTCTTCCTTTACCGTTGGGTGAGGTCACAAGAACGGACCTCTTAAGGTCCCTACCCCTTCGGACTACCCGACGGTAGATACACCAGCGTGTCTCAACTTGTGCTGACTTCACTGAATCGTCGACGACACAAGATATCGTCGACACACTAAAACAAAAAATTGTTTGAAGGTTTTACAAAAGGTCCTTTAGACATAGTGAAATATAGGAGTGTTGTTATATACTCACTAGGTCAAAAAGGTACAGTGGTCGTAAATCACAAAAGAGAGAATAAAGAAAATCAAAAAGACTATCTACACATCACTAAAAAGTAACACCAAAATTAAATGTTAAGAGATGTTAACGTGAGTAGAGTGTTTCATCATTTCATTACGAGTTTTAAAAGATTCGGTCCTAAGTCGTTGTGTACTTGGTACTTGAAGGTCTACAAGTTCGACCAACATCTTTTCCGTCTCCTTGGTCTCTAGTTTAACGTTTGTAGAGGACCTAGTACCTTTTTCGTTCTCTCAAAGTCTTTGTGTAGATAAAGACGAAATAACTGACACGGTTTCGGAAACTGACACACCTAGTTTTATTTGACACACCTTTTAAGGTCTCCACCCTTATGGTCTGGTGGACTGGACGGAGAACTCTTTAGACATACGTCCAGTCCTTCGTTGCCGATCTTGACCTGTACCTTGTTGTCTGACCAAGGTTTATCCTTTTACTCATGTAGTTCCGACATATAACAGTGGGACTAATAAATTGAATATACGTCTCATATAGTACTCTTTGTGACCTGACCTTCTTTGTGTTCGACCTTAGTTCTAACGGCCCTCTTTATAGTTATTGGACTCTATACGTCTACTGTGGTGGAAATACCGTCTTTCACTCCTCCTTGATTTTTCGGAGAACTACTTTCACTTTCTCCTCTCACTTTTTCAACCGAATTTCGATTTGTAAGTCTTTTGATTCTAGTACCGTAGGCTAAGGTAGTGGAGTACCCTTTATCTACCCCTTTGTCACAGTCTGAAGTAAAAACCCTCGAGGTCTTAGTGACGTCTACTACTAACGTCGGTACTTTAATTTTCAGCGAATGAGAAACCTTCTTTTCAATACTGGTTGGCTCTATCATATAAGTTTTCGTCTCTGTAATGAAACGGCTGATTCCAGGTAGATCAGTTCCGATACCAAAAAGGACACTAGTACATACTTACACTCTCAACCTGACACCTCTTCCGACTCGTGACTTCTTAACTACGAAAACTTCACACCACAACCTCTTCTGAGAACTCTCAGGGAACCTGACGTTCCTCTAGGTTGGTCAGGTAAGACTTCCTCTAGTCGGGACCCTAAAGAAACCTTCCTTCCTACAATTTCGACTNTGAAACGGCTGATTCCGGGTAGATCAGTTCCGATACCAAAAAGGACACTAGTACACACTTACACTCTCAACCTGACACCTCTTCCGACTCGTGACTTCTTAACTACGAAAACTTCACACCACAACCTCTTCTGAGAACTCTCAGGGAACCCTCTTCTGAGAACTCTCAGGGAACCTGACGTTCCTCTAGGTTGGTCAGGTAAGACTTCCTCTAGTCGGGACCCTAAAGAAACCTTCCTTCCTACAATTTCGACTTTGAGGTCATGAAACCGGTGGAGTACACTTCTTGACTGAGTAACCTTTTCTCAGACTACGACCCTCCCTAACCCCCTTCCTCCTCTTCCCCTATTGTCTCCTACTCTACCGACCTACCGTAGTGACTGAGCTACCTGCACTCAGACTCACTTGAGGTCCTAAACCACTACCTGTCCCTCCGGACCGCACGACGCTAAGTACCCCAACGTTTCTCAGCCTGTGCTGACTTGACTTGACTTGACTTGATTACCGACTGTTACACCTAATAGACAAGTACACGTATAAATGGTATTTATATAGGTGAAGTCACTTTACAGTAAAGTACATAACCTGTAAAAGATGATCCTAAAAAAAAAAAAAAGACAACCCAATGATAAAAAAAGATACATAAGTCAGGAAAGAGTCAGGAAAGAGTCTATGAACTAAACGTTTATAAAAACGGGTGAGATATCTAACTCAAATATAGTAGAATTTGGGAAGTGTCTTGTTTTCAAATCTTCAACTGCTTGAGTCAAATAGTTGAAAAGGAAACTATATAACACGAAGCCCATAGTTCAGATTTAAAAAAAAAATGAATTAGGGTCTATCGTTACTAAGAGAGTAATAAAAAGGGTATTTAAAGTATCTAAATAAATGTGTATTCAGACACTAGGTAAAATTCAAAATATACTTTCACTTTCATTTCACTTTCAGTGAATCAGAACAGGTTGAGAAGCACTGGGGTACCTGACATCGGGTGGTCCGAGGTACCTTAAGAGGTGTGTTCTTAAGACCTCACCCAACGCAAAGGAAGAGGTCCCCTAGAAGGGTTGGGTTCCTAGTTTGGGTCCAGTGGGTATAACACCCTTCTGAGAAATGGATGACTCGGTGGTCACTCATGATTCAGTTCCGTTCAAATTCAGAACGGATACTTTACCTACTGGATGCCTACAGTTTAAAGATGTCGTGTTATACAACTTTTCCGATCGAAAGGAGGTGAATCAAAGAACACGTGGACACAGTTTTTTATTAAGATGTAGAAACAGAGAAAACGTTAAGAATAAGACAAGGTAACTAAATATACAGATAGGGAGACTGTTATGGTGTGAAAGGTCTAATAAGATCGATATGTTCAGTACTTTACGTTATCTATTTAGGGTGGATGAACTAAGAAAGATTTTCAACAAAGTAGATAAGATTAAGGAAGTAGAAAGGTATATTTAAAATCTAGTAAAATAGGAATAGTTCTTTGAAAAACAATCCTATATCCACAACACGATTTTGACATATAGTCAAACCCCTCTGTTGTAGATACACTACAACTCAGAAGATTAGGTACTCTCTCAAGAAATTCAAAAAACTAAAGTAGTCGTAAAACATCAAAATTGTATGTCCGGGACTACACAAGACAATTTAAACTTGGATTTACAAAGTAAATAAAACTCTTTAATATCACAACGTAAAAATTAAACCACACAGGTAAAGACATATCTTTTTTGACTGAAAAATTAAAAATTTTCAAATTTTCAATTAGAAAATTTTAATTTTTAAAATTATTAAGAAATCATAGATGAGAACTAGAAGGACTTGAGTGAATATTCCAGATCTCTAATCTTCCAAAAACATCTGAGAATCTCAGAATATCGACCTGGTAATATCGAAAACGTTTCTCTCTATAAAAATAAAGAAACAAATGTTGGTAATACTAAAAATAAAAGGAAAAACGGTTAACGTGTAATCATGAAGATCGTGATAAAACTTTTGACACCACTCTTGTCTATATGAACGAAACAAGTACTAGAACCCCTATTCCGGAAGTCAGAAAGTAGCGTCACGATACACTCGATATCCAAAAAACATCTATGGAAATAATTCAGCTGACTGAAGGGACCACCGAGTCTGCCATTTCGCAGACAGATGTTACACCCTCTGCACCCAAGCTAGGGACCCAACCCTTCAAGGGACCTCTTCCTTTTCCGTTGGGTCATGAAAACGGATCTTTTAGCGTACCTGCCTTCTCGGACCACAGGTACCCCAGTGTTTCTCAACCTGTGCTGACTCGCTGAAGTGAAAGTGAAATAATTCAGCTCCTGTAAGAGGAAATAAAGATACAATGACTCTCTAAAATAGTAGTTGTCTACAACCTAAAAGACGAAAAACCTGTAACTAACTATAATAGTACACTAAAACGAATAAAAAAGGTACAATCCAATGTATCAAACTGAAAAGTTTATAACTTGATCTGAATAAATGGACCTTGTTTGAGGGGACCAATACGAAATATTTAGAAGTATATATAGCGACTTAAGATAAACGATTATCAAACTATAAAATACTCTTTATAATTAGAAGTCAATATAAAAAAGAGTAAAAACACTAGATCAAAAGGATAGTCCCATTTTGATTAAAATACTGGATTTTACGTTTTTTAAGGAATATCAGATCATCTATAGAATATCTTAACTGTAAGAACAAAAAAAAAACAAAAAAAAAAAAATCTTAACTGTAAGAAAAAATTTGTCAACCGTCTTAAAAGATCAGTTTGATAAACCCGGAAATATAAAAATAAAATAGTAAAATTTACGATTAATTTAAAAGAACTAACAATATCAAAAACCATGTAACACAAAAACTTATTAACCAAGTAAAGTTGATTCACCAGTTTAATTACAACAAAAAATCCCAAAGAGATTGTAAGAAAACTTTAGACGTTCTCGAGATCATAGGAAGTAGACACAGAACAGAGAAAAAGTTAGAACGTCTCAAAACAGCAAATAATTAATATTCATTTGTTGAGAGTAAATTGACTTAAAACAGACGACAAAAAGACAAAAGTTACCATAACTAAATGTGATAAAACTATTACAACCAAGGAGTAACATACAAATAAAGCAAAAAAAATTTATACAAAGTCCATCTTTGAAACTATTAAGTTGAACTCAGTAAATGACAAAATCATGATATTTGAAGGGAGAGTCGTGACAAATGACACAGGGTGTTTAAAGACGTACAATATCAAAGTAAAAATAAGTCAAGTGACAAGAAAGACCAAACGGAACTTTGAAGGACTTATTAAGTACTCATAAATCCTTACACAATAAATGTTCACGATTTTTTAAAAGGACAATGGAAAGATAACACCTAAAGATCGAACTAAGGTGTGAAAACACTAAAGTTCAGAAATTTAATCAAATACAAACAAAATCGAGTCCTACACCAGACAGAACCATATACAAGACACGTGAACTTTTCTTACGTATAAGACGACAAAATTTCACCTCAAATAAATTTACAAGTAATTGACATAACATCTTAAGAAAATATATGAACGACTTACATATCGTTAACAAAATAGTTGACGACTCTATCCCTGTAACTACAAAGGTTCGATTAACATATAAACAAATTAAGAAAAAGTCTAGACAGTCATAGATTGAGTGTATCAAACGTCAAGACAACGAAGGACGAAACGGAAGAACCTCATGACTAAGTGATAATGCATCAAACGGGAAAAGACTATTAAAAGAAACGAGACTTCTGATGAAATAGAATGTAATTATACGATGTGGACGAAAGAAACAAACGTACCATATTGAAAAAAGTAGAAAAAATAAAAATAGACATAGTAATATGAACTTCACTCAAAGAATATCTGTTACATCTCAACCCAACATAAAAGTTAGGTGATACGGGTAGATAGAAACCTAACGATGTAAGTCTACTAAATGTAAATTGAATTAATCCCGATTTAGGTAAAAATAAAAGACAAAAACTAAAGTAAAAAAAAAGTCAGAAAGACACCCAATAAACTTTTTAAAATCTCAAGGTAAAATTAGATAACAATTATAAAGATTACATACAAATAGATATCGAAAATCATCAACAAGATTACTAACGATGTATAAGATATAGATACATCCATACATAGAGAGAAAATATATATATATATATATATATAGGTATGTATTTCTCTCTACGGAGTTAAGTTAAGTCAAGTCAACGAGTCAGGCCAGACTGAGAAACGCTGGGGTACTTGACGTCGTTTGATCCGGAGGGACAGGTAGTGGTTGAGGGCCTCAGGTGGGTTTGTGTACAGGTTACTCAGTCACTACGGTACGTTGGTAGAGTAGGAGACGGTAGGGGAAAAGGAGGACGGAAGTTAAAAAGGGTCGTAGTCCCAGAAAAGGTCACTTAGTCGAGAAGCGCCGTCCACTGGTTTCATAATCTCAAAGTCGAAGTTGTAGTCAGGAAGGTTATTTGTGTGTCCTGACTAGAGGAAATCCTACCTGACCAACTTTAGAGGAACGTCAGGTTCCCTGAGAGTTCTCAAAGAGGTTGTGGTGTCAAGTTTTCGTAGTCAAGAAGTCGTGAGTCAAAAGAAATAGATAAGAAGGTTTACAATAACAGATTGAATATTAAGTAACCAAGAAAAAAGACGAGGAAATTAAGACGATAACTCAGACAGGTAAAGAAAAGGGGGTCAATAATATAAAGTCGAAATTTTAAATGTCAACCAAGAAAAAGTATAGAAAATAAAGAAACAACTCTAAAAGAAAATTCAAAAAGTTCGTACTAATAATAATGAGTAACTTCTTAAGGAATTATAAAAGTTTAGAAACGGTCTATAAGATTATATAGGAAGTAAAGTCACAACCACAGACAACTTAAAAAAAAAAAGTAAGTTAAACTCTAGAGAGACCCAGAACCGTACTACTCATTGAACTAATTTTGGATTTGTAAAACTTATATCATTCTCAGACTTAAAATTTAAACTTTAGACAAAACGACCGAAAGAGATTGTCCTGACGTCGTTCCCTGTACGTGCGTAATGGAAGAATTAAAGTCCACCTTAAACTCTAGGTCAGAAGTGTGAACCGAAATCAACTGTAGGTTCCAACCCTCCACCCGAGGAACAATGAGGACACAACACCATTCTCAAACTCTTTACATCGAGGAGTCATCCGGAAGTCATTTTACAGAAACCAACACTCCCCATTTTCACTGAGTAATGACGAGGGAAGTACCAAATGTGATATGTCTCCCTTCACTGAAAAACAAGGATCTCCTACCACTTCCCATACTTAATGGTGATCCTGAGACTCTTCTACTTTATTTACATAAAAAGAGATTAAGAAGCTGATTCATAGTTATGTTTATTTTAGAGACCTTTAACATAGACTTTGTTCGGATTTTTTTAATACTTTCCACCAAGTGACCCTACTGATTCTCCAATCAAAGGAACCAAATGAAAACGGAATATATACGGACTAAACCTCATTTGTTTCGTTGGACTTTGTGGTTGTTCATGTCTCTTTTTACGGAGTTGTTTTGAGACCAGAGGGTTGCATGGTCTTTTTTTCATCGGATCGTTACGTCTTTTTAAAGTCTGATAAGACGAGATGGGGTCTTTTTCATGGTGTGTGTGTGTGTGTGTGTGTATGTGTGTGTGAGTGAGTGTGTTTACCGGAGTCTATTCATTTATGGTTGTACTATCAGATCTGTGATATGAGTTTTTTACATTCCTCGTAGAAGGTTCGTGGAAGTATGAAGGTCCATGAATTAGGAGTTGAGGTCGAAGAAGGCACCATAGTCACCTCTAGTAGGGGTAGGTCTTCGTTTCTCTCTAGGAAGGTGTAGGTTTGTCCTTTTATTAAAATAAAAATTCTTATACTTTTGTAGAATTAATTATTCTATACATTTATTCCTAAATTTGGTACTATATTTAGGTTCAAAAGACCCTTTAATATTTTTATTTATTACCTATCGGTAGACTCCTTTTTTTTTATATCGTCTAAAAGTACTTTTTTTTTTGATTAGAGAGAGATTTACTTATAAAATAATACACAAAACATTTAATGACAATATTATCATGGTAGTAAAACGGTTTTTCTACCTAACTCGTAATACATTTAATTATATCCTCTTAGTTTATGTAAATCGTTTTTATAGAACTACTCTTTATGACCCGTTAATAGACAATATAAATACTGAACTATAAAGATTTTTTGTTTTCCCTTCCCAACCTTTTCGATCTAAAACTTTACCAGACGTGTAAAGAGATACTAGAGTTTGAATAACATACGTCGACACAATTGATAGATAGTAAAAGGATTCTAGACGTGTGTTAATTTAGTTCTGTTGAAATCAAACTGATGACACTTAAGTTTTTATAGGTAAACTTACGAAGAGTACAGATCCTGTGAAAGAATCGTTTTTTTTCCCATGAAACTTTAATTTACAGTAAAAGTACCTGGTCGTATTACTAAAGAAAGTTTATATTTTTGTAAAGAAACTTTATAAACATGTTTATCTGTCTTTAATGAACTTGATTCCGATAGTGTGTATAAGTATATAAGAATTAATGGTTTTTCATGAATTATTAGGGTACTTTTTATACACTCTAAAAATTAACATCGGACTTTTAAGATGATTAAATACATTTAAGATATATATTAAAATCATAAAATTATAATAACTGTTAATAACTTAATTATGTATTTTATTTGTAAAGTATCTACTCTATACGAAGAAATTATAAATGTAATAATATTACATATCAGGTCAAATTATTGTACATTCATGACTTTTTCGTATAGTAAAGGTACATTAGTAAAAGGTCGTAGATTACCCTTCCACCTCGTGTAACGGTAACGACAATTCAGTGATTCTTCACAGGTTGTGAAACGTTGGGGTAACTGAAATCGTGTGGTCCGAGAAGACAGGAGGTGATAGAGGAGGACGTCAAACGAGTTTAAGTATAGGTAACTAAACTACTACGATAAATTGGTAGAGTAGGAGTAGACAGGGAAAGAGGACGGTAGTCAAAGAGGGTCGTATTCCCAGAAAAGGTTACTCAGTCGAGAAACGTAGTGTACTGGTTTCATAACCTCGAGGTCTAAGTCGTGGTCGGAAAGGTTACATGTAAGTCCCAACTAAAGGAAATTATACCTGACCAAATTAGAGGAACAACAGGTCAAGTCAAAGAAAGTCAGCGAGTCAGCACAGTTTGAAAACACTGGGGGACCCTTCGTCGTGTTGTCCGAAGGGATAGATAGTGGTTGAGGACCTTGAACGAGTTTGAGTACAGGTAACTCAGTCACTACGGTAGATTGGTAAGGTAAGAGACAGTAGGGTAAGAGAAGGACAGAAGTTAGAAAGAGTCGTAATCCCATAGAAAGTTACTCATTCAAGAAACGTATTTTACCGGTTTCATAACGTCACAGTCGACGTCGTAGTCTGTAAGGTTCCTTATAAGTCCGGACTAAAGGAAATCCTACCTGACCAACCTGTAGGAACGTCAGGTTCCCTGAAAATTCTCAGAAGAGATTCTAGTGTAAAGTGTTTGTAGTTAAGAAGTCACGAGACGAAAGAAATATCAGGTCGATAGTGTAGGTATATACTGATGACCTTTTTGACATCGGAACTGATCTAAGTGGAAAATAACCGTTTCATTACAGAGAAGTAATATTATACAACAGATCCGAACGTTATCAAAAAAAAAAAAAAAAAAGGGGCTCTTCGTTCGTGGGAAATTAAAGTACCGACGGTAGTGGTAGATATCCACCGGACTAAAAACCTCGGGTCTTTTTATTTCAGAGAGTGACAAAGGTAACAAAAGGGTAGATACACGGTACTTCACTACAGTACTAGAATCAAAAGACTTACAACTCAAAATTCGGTTGAAAAAGTGAGAGGAGTAAGTGAAAGTTTTTCTCCGAGAAATCAAGAAGAAACGAAAGACGGTATTCCCACCACAGCAGACGTATAGGCTCCAATAACTAGAAAGGAAGGTCGTTAGAAATAAGGTCCAGTACGAAGTAGGTTGGGTCGTAAAGTGTACTACATGAGACGTATATTCAATTTATTCGTCTCACTGTCATTTGTCGTGACTGTATGATGAAAGGGTTAAACCTTGGTCAGACAACAAGGTACAAGTCAAGATTTAGAACGAAGAACTGGACGTATGTCTAAATAATCCTCCGTCCTGTCCACGAGATCAAAAGGGTAAAGAACTTCTTAAAGGGTGTCAAACGACACTAGGTGTGTCAGTTTCCGAAACCACATCAATTATTTCGTATTCATCTTCGAAAAGACCTTACAAGAATGAAAAAGATACTAGGTCGTCTACAACCGTTGAACTAGAGACCAAGGATACGGAAAAGATTTAGGTCTGACTTGTTGACCTTCAAGTGTCAAGTGCATGACAACTTCGGACCGAACCTCTTAAAATTCGTAAAGAAGGAAAGAGTGCACCCGACTCACGTTGACAAGTCATCAAACTCGTAAACAACCGTAACGGAAAGAAACCTTAACCTTACTTTGGACTGGAAAAGGTCAGGACACCGGTGACGACTCAAAAGGTCTAAACGACGGTATAACTTACGTCGTGAAAGTGTCGTAGTAGAAAATCCTAAACTTTATCGAGATGACGTGAAGGTAGTGGAGGTGATCGAAACAAGAATCACTACGAAGAATTCCGGGTGAACTGAAGCGTAAGGTCCCACAGACCGAGATCCACTCACTAGTGTGGTAGTACTAATAGACCCAGTACTTCTAGAAAAAACATATAAAGAAGACACATAAGAACGGTGGAGAAGAATTATAGAAGACGAGGACTATCCAGGTATGCTAAAGAGAGGAAATAAAACGGGTAAAAAGGTACTTGATAAAGGACCATAGAGGTTCGTAGAACTTCTCTAGAGATCAAAAAAGGGTAAGATAAAAAAAGGAGATAAAGATAAGTAACTAGGGACTCCTTCCGAAAGAATAGAGAGGAACGATAGGAAACCTTGAGACGTAAGTTTGCCCATATAGAAAGGAAAAGAGGAAACGGAAAGTGTAGAGAAGAAGAGAGTCGAGAAACATTCCGGAGGAGTCTGTCGGTAAAACTGAAAAACGTAAAGAAAAGAACCCCTATCAGAATCAGTGACAGAGATCATGTTTCAGTACTTGGAGGTAGGTATCTAGAAGTCCGTGAGACAGATAGTCTAGATAAGGTGACTTAGATAAACAGTGAAGGTAACATATTAACATTCCCTAAACTAAATCCAGTATGGACTTACCAGATTACCAAAAGGGATGAAAGAATTTAAAGTCAGACTTAAGCCGTTATTCTTAAAGTACCAGACTCGGTGTAAGTCGAGGGTCAGAACGAAAACGACTGAGGTAGAAACCTACGTTTATTATATTAATTAGACTAAAACCATAACTGGTAGACCACTACGGGTACATATCTAAGAAGTGAACACAACAACCTTCTCCTAAAACGATACTGGTCGAACAAGAGAACTGTATTGACACAATCCGAAAAGGGACGAAGAAAAACATAAGGTTCTGGTTGAAAAGAACAATGAGGTTCAAAGAGAACTGAAGGAAGAAAAAGTAAGGTCATGGGATATTACTTTTCTTGTAGAAAAAACTCACAATAAAGATCTTCCAAGACATGCAGAAGTATCTCGGTAAGTTTAAGTCAAATAAGTCATAATCACCAAGTCCGTCTCTGAACCTAATAACACTATAACTTACCAACTAACTAATATGGTCCGTTCTACAGTCTCATATTCCCATACGTAAGTAGAAGAGGACGTTTTTAAGGTTTTAATGTTTAACAACGACTTGTTTTTAACTGTCCTCTTACATCCTAGGGTGATTATTTTCTATGACTGAAGGTTCCTGTTTCCTCTTCGGAGTCGTTTTACCATCCTCACCACTTTAGTGTAAATCTTAGTCTGGTGTATGGGTGGTCTCTACTAGTCTCCCGAGTTTGGTTTGGAACACGTGTGCTCCTCTGGGATGTCTCTGACTCGGTCTGGACGGTAACTCACAAACTCACAGAGGACGTCTCCATGTCTAATAGTCACCGGACGACGTCCCCTTCCTCGAGACTCCCTCTGTCTAGATCCACACCGTATTCGGAAAAACCCCCTCCAACGGTAATTGGGGTGGTATCTTGTCGGTCTGAGAATCTCCCATGTTTTTTTTCGAACACGTGTGGTCCTGGGTCCTCTTTCCTCTTCACTGGGGCGTTCTCTGACTGGGTCCGAAAGGACACTCACAGGTCCTTAGAGACCACCTCTACACCCAGCTGTCACCGGACTACGTCCCAACCCCCATGACTCACGTTGTAACACACGTATCCCGGAAAACTTCCTCCAACGGTAATAGAAGTAATGGAGGTGGTATCAAACTAGAGTCCAGTTTGTTGTCCCTCCCTTATGTCGGACCAGGTAGTTGTCTTTTAACCTAATTTCTAAATGACTCGTACCGGGACGGGTAGTCTTGTTCTGGATCGAAAGGGGTGTCAGTCAGAGAGGGTAGTCATTCGAAGGTATTCGGTGAATAGGAGTAGGTAGTCTCCCGACTGTCTTACTTTTGGTGTTAGTGTTTTTTTGTTAGTTTGACTAGTGTACTTGGTGTCGGAACAGATTGAGTTCCTTTGATACTCGGTACGGGACGTCCCGGTGGGTTCTGTCTACCCAGTTCCACCGTTTAAGACTGATTTACACCACGTTACCTCTTCTCTTACAGTTTGGTGGAGTCATAAGAACGGAACTCTTGGGGTACTTGTCATACTTTTCCATTTTTCAGTGACTTTCTACTTCATGGCTCCAATCGTCCACGGGTTATACGATGACCTTATCTCACCTATTTATTGAGGTTTTTCTTACTTCTCTGTCTCGGTTTCGTTTTTGTCGTGGGTCAACACCTACACTGACCACTAACTTCATTTCAGACTGAGACATTTGCCGTTATAACGTATCCTTGGACCTTACAATCCCAGTAATTAGTCCCATTTAACCTTTACCAGTTTGTCCTCTACCGTTCTCACTTATAGTTGTAAAATCCTTAGTCACTTGATTTTATCTGTCCTTAACCCGTTTAAATTAAGTCTACTGGTTATATAGATGATGACACCCGTTCTTAGGGAATCTTCTTTACCTCATCGGGAGTATCAATTATTTTCTTAGACTTTACGTCATGAACCCACGTTAGAGTTTTTGTTGTCTTACTAGAGACAAGCAAAGGTTCCGTTTGAACGACAGGTTCCTTGTGAGTTCTAAGAAGAGGTTGTGGTGTCAAGTTTTCGTAGTCAAGAAGTCACGAGTCGGAAGAAAGTGTTGAGGAACCCTACACTCGTACACTCCGACTAAACCTACACTCCAGGTTGAGAGTGTAGATATGTACTTATGACCTATTATGGCATCGAAACCGATATGTCTGGAAACATCAGTTTCACTACGGACAAGAAAAATTATACGACAAATGAAACGGTATTAAAAGGAACGTTTCCCGTTCAAACAAACAAACAAACAAAATTTAAAGTACCGACGTTAGTGATAGACGTCACTAAAACCTCTGGTTCTTTTATTTCAGATAGTGACAAACGTCACAAAGGGGTAGATAAACTGTACTTCACTACCCTGATCTACGGTACTAGAATCAAAATACTTACAACTCATAGTTCGGTCGAAAAAGTGAGAGGAGATAGTGAGAGTAGTTCTCCAAGAAATCAAAGAGAAATGAAAGAGGTGATCTCTCTATAGTAGAAGTGAGACTCTAATGACTATAAAGGGGACTTTTAGAACTAAGGACGAACACTAAGTAGGTCGGACCGTAAAATATACTATATGAGACGTATCTCCAATTTATTTGTCTCACTGTTATGTCTGAACACCATGAGGAAAGGGTCAAAACTTGGTTAGTCAACAAGGTACGGTGAAGTACCTAGTGTCGGTACAGTACCGTTTCCTCGAACGTATTGAGTTACTTCGATACTCGATACGATAAGTCCCCGTGGGCTCTACCTGTCCAGAATCACTTCATAAGACTGTTTTGCACAAGGTAACCTTTTCCTTTACCGTTGGGCGAGGCCATAAGTACGGAGTTCTTGGTACCTGTCATACTTTTCCATTTTTTCTATACTACGGTCTTCTACTCGGGAAATCCCATCTTTTCACTTTTACTTTCAATGAGTTAGTATAGGCTGAGAAACGTTGGAGCACCTGACATCGGGTGGTCTGAGGAGACAGGTACCCTAAGAGTTCCGTTCTTATGACCTTACCCAACGGTAAAGTAAGAGGTCCCCCTAGAAGGGTTGGGTCTCTAGATTGGACCCAGAGGACGTAAGGTCCGTCTAGGAAATAGAAGAGTCGGTGGTCCCTTCAATAGATTATTTGATGATCACTTCTCACTTTCTGTTAATGTTATCGAGGTGATTAGTCGATACCTACTTAGACGACTTGGTTTCGTTTTTACTACGAGTAAACACCTATACAGACGACCACTTTCATTTCAAGTTACGACATTTCTTGATATTACGTATATTTGGACCTTGTAATGTAGATACTTATTTCCCTTTGTCCTACACTAGTTCGTCCTTTACCGTTCTCACTTGTGAATGTAGAATCTTTAGTCACTTGATTTTACCTGTCCTTACCCTCTTAAATTAAGTCTACTGGTAATATTGATGATGGTACCCGTGTTTAGGGACTCTTCTTTACCTCATCGGGAATATCAGTTTTTCTCAAGTTTTACATCATGAATCCATGTCAGAGTTTTTGTTGAACAAACAAACAATTGAACAAACGAAGGTTCAATTTGGTAAGTCTTAGTGTCATTAGGTTCAGATACAAGCTTGGTGACTACGTCTTCTTCGACTTCAAATGACCAAGACACTTCTGGACGTTCTGGAAGATCCCGTTTGTGGTTTTTTTTTTCTACAAAAAAAAGTAGTACCTCTAACCTTACGTGTTCATACTTCAGGTCTCTATGGGTCTTATTGAGCGTTCAAACCAGAATCTTATGTTTTACTCCACCTCCTGTTTTACACAATTGATATATTTTATTAAATTATCTCGTGTCAATAGATAAAAAATTGAAATTCTTTAATTTTGTAATTCTTATATTAAATTTCTTGGACTTTCTATTCTAAAAGATAAATTCCTGGGGTCTAATTAAATTCGGACCTCATTACAAAAAAAAAAAAAAGAGATTTTATATCTTGATCGAATTTCTAAAATTCGTTTATGAATAAAAGGTCTATAAAATGTTCTACACACGTATGACTGTTGCCTAAAAAGGTTTGTTGAATAATAACAACATAAAAATTGTGTTCAAAACTTTCTTCTTCACAAGTCTCCTCATATAAATATACGGTTTTTCGATGTATAAAAGTCTCGTTTTTGTAAAACTGTACTTAGTTAGTGTCACCTTTGTTTTGGGAGACACTAACCCGTCTATACTCGTCATTTAGACGCCATATATTCCTATTAGAACTCTTTTATTCACTTACATTAAACCCTACGGGGACTGAATTACTGGTTGTTATCCTGTCTTTGACCCGTAACTAAATGTTTAAACAAATTCCATCGATAAATAACTCGATTAGACAACGACGACAGTATTTGTGTCGTTACCGTTATAAAAAATTCCGAGTGTGAGTTATCTTTCCGGTTCTTTTTAAATTTAGAAAATTGGTAACTTTATTATGTCTTCCGATTTATTCATGTAATCAAGTTCTTTCACTACGTATAAAGTATTGATTATTAAGAGTACTATTAGATGATATCTATCGATGATTTTCGAATGATTCTAATCAATGTTTTACCGTTTGTAAGTTTATGTTCTTCGGGTAATAAACACCTACCGACAGATTTCTTACCCATACGAGTCACCGAGTCACCATTTCGTGCTCGGACGTTACGTCCTCTGTGTCCTCTGTACCCAATATAGGGTCTCAGACTTTCTGAAGGACCTCC
Organism: Capra ibex; assembly: GCA_006410555.1. Taxonomy (NCBI): domain Eukaryota; kingdom Metazoa; phylum Chordata; class Mammalia; order Artiodactyla; family Bovidae; genus Capra; species Capra ibex. The sequence continues at coordinate 50,554,792 of SJYO01016970.1, read as the reverse complement.
TCCTGTAAGTGAGGTCATAAGAACGGTCTTTCTAAGGTACCTGTCTTTTCGGACCACCCCATGTCAGGTTCCCCACGTTTCGTAACTTGTACTGATTCGTGTGCGTGTATTGGTTTCTTTTGTCAGGAAAAACAACAAAACACTAATAAAATGATAGTTAGAAAGGGTTACCCGGTGTCTGTAGTGTTCCTCTCCTGACGTAAGTGGACATGAATTACTAACATACGAATCCGTCCTCATGACCTCACCCCACGGTAACGAAAGAGGCTACGAATCATATATCACGTCATCTACAATCGACTCACTTATTTCTATTAAAACGGTAATACACCGTATGTATTATACCATTTATTTCATACGGTGTACATTATACAAACCCTAACCTGAGTAAGGAGGTATAAAAGTACATTGTTAAGACTCCCATTTTGTCAAGATTTTACAAGATCACCTTTATAGTGAAGTCTACGGTTTGATCAAAGAACTTCCACCGTAATTCAAACCTTACTCACCAAATAAGTAGAAATAATTCCTGAGACACGGGTGTACACGTTGTAAAACAAGATTCTGTTCCTTTCCTTTCATTAACGTAAAACAATACCTCCTCCTCACCCGTCATAGATTTCTTTCTTGTAATACTTGTTTTGAACAAGTGAAATCTACATTAATTGGAAGAACACGGTAGACGTAATGATTACACTACCCTAATAATATCACAGGATTACATAGACTTAAAGATAAGTACAAAAGAGGTGATTTATTTATTTTCACCAACTGATTCTACTGTAAACGAAATTGACAAGTAGTATCTTAAAAAAAGATTTCGATATAATCGGACAATTTACGTTTGATAATTTATCTACTATAAAGTACTCTCCAACACTTGGATTAATATGGTTTACAGTAGTAAAATAAATAATTTTCCAAAACTTTTTAACAAGTCATTTTTCCTACTTATGGACCTAAGAATACTATAAATTTAATAAGGTAATTGATTTTTATTAAAATATTCCGTTCAAATTAACTGTCATATGAATTAAATATAAATATTATTTAAACTCAATAAATACCTATTAAATCCCAAAGGGTCCACCGTGATCACAATTTCTTGGGTGGACCGTTTCGTTCTCTGTGTTCTGTATATAAGTTAGGGACACAGTTCTTCTAGAGGACCTCTTCCCTTACCGTTGGGTGAGGTCATAAGAACGGACCTCTTAGGGTACCTGTCTCCTCGGACCACCCGATATCAGGTACCCCAGCGTTTCTCAGTTTGTACTGACTCGTGTGTGTGTGTGTGTCTGTATCAACGTACGTATAACATTTGTAGTGTACAGATGACACTTAGTACAATCCAAAACTTAGAATATCCTAAATTTCTTTATAGACAAACTTCTTAGAAATATAACGATCTCAATACAAAGAACTTTTTCTGTAGTCGGGTTGATTTCATAGGTACATGAACTTAGGTCGTAAATGTAATATCTATATAAGTCAAGAACGAAAACAGAAGAATTCGAAAGTTATTTCCTTACTTACTCGACACAAACTTTTCAGTCACACACGTGAGGTAAATGCAGAGAATAGTTCTGACCGGATATGTATGATAACTGGTTATATTTACTCTATAAAGAAAGTAAATCTGTTGTAAAGTACCCGTAAGACAGCAAGTTCGATGGTTTAACACTAAAGCAGAAAATAAGAATACAACTCGAATTTTGAACGTATGTTAATGTCTAATATGGAAGACTAAAAACATTTGTGTTTTGTATTACCCGAAAAGGGGTTGATAAAGAAAAAAATTGGGACCTACAGTAATTAAATTTTGTACCTAGTCTTTATTAAACATTGAATCCTTTTAAGAATGGAGAGGTGTTTTAAACCTTGATTTAATTAGTTTCTCTTTTAGTATCGAACTCAAATAAAATCTATTACACATTTATTATTTTTGTACTTATTACTTCTAGTTGACGTGAAGTTACGACAAGTGAACAACAATAACATTGACAAAAACAAATTCTGTCAGTATTGTCACTTTGAGTCTATAACTGAGTAAAAAGTACGATTAGTTATTTTTTCAAGTAGGGAAATTTGACTTTATAAACAGAGAATGACACATAACGTAAATTACCATAGACTCAAGTCGAATCCTAAATTCCTATCTTCCGTACAGTTTAGGTAGTTTCTATGTATAATTATTCGTGTTTAGTAATATATCATGTTTATAAGTATTCGGATAAAAATTCAATCGGAACCTCTTACAGATTTAGTACGTAAAAAAGAAACATTTAACATGTAAATACGACTTGAAAGATATTAAACTTTTCACAATTAATTACAAATATAAAACAAACCTAAAATCCTAATTTATAAGTGAACAAATTTTGTTTTGTTTTATTATGTCGACAGACTAATGATATTCGGTTATTCTTCCTGTAGTCCCAGTTGTACCTCGTATTAGTTGTCCCCGTATTAGACGATTAAATACTAGGAATTCCCTATAGTTGGTCAATTTCATAAAATTGATATTTTAAGGACCGCTAACGACATTAATACCTATTCTCTTACTATACTTTAGATCGAGATCAATGTCGAGAAAGTACCGTGATGTCGTCTTACAGTCTTCCGAACACTTTTATAATGTAAAGTCCTGATAATTTATGTAAACCAAAATGAACTACTACTTTGAAACTGAGGAAGTTTGCACTCCTTAGAGTACACACATTTTCGTTAATGTATATATCCGATTCTAAATTTCGTACGACAACTCTGACAAGTCAAGCGAGTTTAAACTATCACCACCATTCAACTTCTTACTAAAGTTTATTAATTCATTTTAAATTAATAGAAATTAAAATATTACTAAAAGAATATTTCCATTATAGTAAAATTAAGTAAAAGGTACTAATATACTCGGGTAACTCGTACTAATATTTTAAAACATACCCCGAAGTTTCCACCGTGATCACCATTTCTTAGGTGGACGGTTACGTCCTCTGGATTCTCTACACCCAAGGAAGTTAGGAACCCAACCCTTCTAGGGGACCTTCTCCCGTGTCCTTAAGTAAGGTCATAAAAACGGACCCCTTAGAGTCCCTGTCTCCTAGGACCGAACAATGTCAGGTATCTCAGTGTTTCTCAACCTGTGATGACTTCGTTGAATCGTGTGTGTGTGTGTCTTTAGAAATGTGTTTGAATTTATAAGTTATAACATGTCAAGAAGACACATAAGAACGGTGGAGAAGAATTATAGAAGACGAAGACAATCCAGGTATGGTAAAGACAGGAAATGGCACGGGTAGAAACGTACTTTACAAGGGAACCATAGAGATTAAAAGAACTTCTCTAGAGATCAGAAAGGGTAAGACAAGAAAAGGAGATAAAGAAACGCAAGTAGTGACTTCTTCCGAAAGAATAGAGAAGAACGATAAGAAACCTTGAGACGTAAGTCTTCGAATATAGAAAGGAAAAGAGGAAACGAAAAGTGAAGAGAAGAAAAGCGTCGATAAACATTCCGGAGGGGTCTGTCGGTAAAACGAAAAAACGTAAAGAAAAGGCACCCCTACCAGAACTAGGAACAGAGGACATGTTACAGTGTTTGGAGTAAGGTATCAAGTAGTCCGTGAGATAGATGGTCTAGATCCGGGAATTTAGATAAAGAGTGAAGGTGACATATTAGTGTTCCTTAAAATAAATCCAGTATGGACTTAACAGATCGCCAAAAGAGATGAAAGAAGTTAAACTCACACTTAAACCAATATTCCTCAAGTACTAGACTCGGTGTCAGTCCAGGACCAGAACAAAAACAACTGACATATCTCGAAGAGGTAGAAACCGACGTTTATTATATTAGTCAGACTAAAACCACAACTGGTAGACCACTACAGGTACACATCTCAGAAGAGAACACAACAATCTTCTCCCGTAAACGATACTTGTCACGTAAAAGAATCGTTTTGGGATAATCAGAAACGGGACGAAGCAAGGCGTATGGTTCCGGTTTAAACGGACAATGAGGTCCACAAAGAACTGAAGGATGAAAACGTAAGGTCAGGGGACATTACTTTTCCTGTAGAAAAAACCCACAATGAAGATTTTCCAGAACATCCAGAAGTATCTTGGCAAGTTGAAGTCGAAGAAGTCGTAATGACCAACCCCATATCTGAACCTAATGGCACTATAACTTACCAAACGGAACCTCTACTTGTCTGTAGTAAGACAGTAAAAACTCTAATGTAGGTTCATGACGTAAAGCCTNGGGGTCTGTCGGTAAAACGAAAAAACGTAAAGAAAAGGCACCCCTACCAGAACTAGGAACAGAGCACATGTTACAGTGTTTGGAGTAAGGTATCAAGTAGTCCGTGAGATAGATGGTCTAGATCCGGGAATTTAGATAAAGAGTGAAGGTGACATATTAGTATTCCCTAAACTAAATCCAGTATGGACTTACCAGATCGCCAAAAGGGATGNCGCCAAAAGAGATGAAAGAAGTTAAACTCACACTTAAACCAATATTCCTCAAGTACTAGACTCGGTGTCAGTCCAGGACCAGAACAAAAACAACCGACATATCTCGAAGAGGTAGAAACCGACGTTTATTATATTAGTTAGACTAAAACCACAACTGGTAGACCACTACAGGTACACATCTCAGAAGAGAACACAACAACCTTCTCCCACAAACGATACTGGTCACGTAAAAGAACCGTTTTGAGATAATCAGAAACGGGACGAAGTAAGGCGTAAGGTTCCGGTTTAAACGGACAATGAGGTCCACAAAGAACTGAAGGATGAAAACGTAAGGTCAGGGGACATTACTTTTCCTGTAGAAAAAACCCACAATGAAGATTTTCCAGAACATCCAGAAGTATCTTGGCAAGTTGAAGTCGAAGAAGTCGTAATGACCAACCCCATATCTGAACCTAATGGCACTATAACTTACCAAACGGAACCTCTACTTGTCTGTAGTAAGACAGTAAAAACTCTAATGTAGGTTCATGACGTAAAGCCTCACAAAACAACTGGTGCTACCGATGAGACAAAGAAGACTCCCTAAGGACGGGCGTCATCGTCTATATTATCAGTAGACTTAATTTAAGTGGGTAGGGTCAGGTAAAATCGAGTGACTAAGGATCCTACAACATAATCTAAAATTTTTAATCTACTCGACTACACCCGAAAAATTTCTCTTCTTAGTATCTTACGAATAAAGAGTCTAAAAGGGTTCTTTTTTATTACGTTTTAAATTTATTGTATAATTTTAAATTGATTCTTAATTTTCGTTATATCACGAAAGTGTTTTGCAAATTAGAAATAGTAATAGTTAATTGAGAGTCAAAAGTTTACACAATTACTTGCAGAGGTGGATGGATCATATATGAAGTTTTCTAGAACATATAAGTAGTAAACCAATACTAGTACTAGTTCGAATGACTTCAATAATGAGATTTATGGAATTACTATACTTTTTTATTCTTAGTCTTATTATGAATAATTGGGAAACTGTGTAACGGTTTCACCGATTAAATGTGGGTCCCTCATTAAATGTTTACCACTCGTAAACCTACCAATGTATAATTCGAAGGAGTCCACTTACTAAATTCCATTATGAGTCTTTATGAAAATTTTTGTACTGTGGACGAGATATTGTCAAACGTTTTGATTCCTGTTTGTGTACGACTAAATATATTAGTTACAATATTACTTTGTGTTTATTTAATCTTTTAGAGCGGTACAGTTTAATACTTTATTTAAGTAGTATCTTATCTTACCGTAAAATATATGGTAAAATCAAAATATATGTATATAATATGTATTTGCACGAATACACATACGTAGATTTGTACGAAATCATATTTTAGAAATTTTTTTAAAAAAAAATGAAATGTTATGACATAACCAAAACGGTATGTAACTGTACTTATGTGGTGTCCACATGTACTCAAGGGTTGGAACTTCGGGGGAGGGTGGTGGGAGGGGTATAGTAGAAAGACACAGTAGGGTCACGTGGTCGGGGTTCGTATGACATAGGACATAGTTTGGATCTGATCGCTAAACAAAGAATGTACTATCATATGTACAAAGTTACGGTAAGAGGGTTTAGTAGGGTGGGAGAGGGAGAGGATGTCTCAGGTTTTCAGACAAGAAATGTAGCCACAGAGAAAACGACAGAGCGTATGTCCCTCTGTGGAAAGATTTAAGGTATATATACACAATCCTATGACATAACCACAAAAAGAAAGACCGAATGAAGTGAGACATATTAACCGAGGTCAAAGTAGGTGGAGTAATCTTGACTAAGTTTACATAAGAAAAATTACCGACTCATTATGAGGTAACACATATACATGGTGTCGAAAGAATAAGTAAGTAGACTACTACCTGTAGATCCAACGAAGGTACAGGACCGATAATATTTGTCACGACGCTACTTGTAACCCCATGTACACAGAGAAAGTTAAGACCAAGGGAAAAAAATTTTTCTTTATATCAAAGTAATATTCGATTCTTTTAACTTGTTTCCTCCTCAACATTCTTGACGGGGGAGCTCTATGTAAAAAGAAGGTCTTAAATACAGATAAACTATTTTACTACTTTAAATTCGGATATTCCATTACCTTAATAAGTTTAAAAGGATGCGAATGAGAAACTTTCTTTTCAATACTGGTTGGATCTATCGTACAACTTTTGGTCTCTGTAATTAAAGGGTTGTTTCCAGGCAGACGAGTTCCGATACCAAAAAGGTCACCAGTACATACCTACACTCTCAACCTGACACTTCTTTCGACTCGTGACTTCTTACCTACGAAAACTTGACACTACAACCTCTTCTGAGAACTCTCAAGCAACCTGACGTTCCTCTAGGTTGGTCAGGTAAGACTTCCTCTAGTTGAGACCCTAAAGAAACCTTCCTTACTACGATTTCGACTTTGAGGTCATGAAACCGGTGGAGTACACTTCTTAACTGAGTAACCTTTTCTGGGACTACGACCCTCCCTAACCTCCGTCCTCCTCTTCCCCTGCTGTCTCCTACTCTACCGACCTACCGTATGACTGAGCTACGTGTACTTAGACTCACTTGAGGCCCTCAACCACTACCTGTCCCTCCGGACCGCCCGACGCTAAGTACCCCAGCGTTTCTCAGACTGTGCTGACTCGTTGACTTGACTTGACTGACTTTCTGGTATTAAGGATATCCGGGAAGTTTTGTCGATAGTTTTGTGTATGTCACTCCATAAGGGATTTAAATTAGAAGACTATCTTTACGTTAATAGGTTATCACATAGATAAACGGAAAACGTATGTAGAGGGGTTAAGTCTTCCATTAAAAGAGAAGAAAATGTAACGAAAAGAACGTAAGTTAATTAGGGTTCTACATTGAGGTTAGGAAGATAAATGTTCTTAAATTTTTTATAAGAAAAATTAAAAATGTTTGTATTAGAAATGTTTTTGGAAATGACAGAATGAGAACGTTTTGATATGTCTGAGTAGTGACACGGTAAAGGATAAGGACGTACCATCCGAAGAACACCAGGAGACTTAAACGGTAAAAAGAATAAAAACGTGTAATGATAAGTGAGAAAAAGATTATTGAATAGAGATAAAGGTAGACGATTTAAACACAAAAAGGAAATTTTGTAATAAATTTATGTTAGGAAAGACGTTTCTGGACGACATATGGAAGTTCGAGTTGAAGATCGTGTAAACGATCTGAGAGAATCATGAAGTCAAGTCAAGTCAAGTCGGTGAGTCAGCACAGGCTGAGAAACGTTGGGGTACTTAGTGTCGTGCGGTCCGGAGGGACAGGTAGTGGTTGAGGGCCTCAAATAGTTTTGAGTACAGGTAGCTTAGCTACTACGGTAGGTCGGTAGAGTAGAAGACAGTAGGAGAAGAGGACGGGGATTGGGGAGGGTCGTAGTCCCGGAAAAGGGTACTCAGTAATGAATTATCCCGATATAATAATATTTATAGTTAATGAAAGGACGTATAAATAGAAATAATAGGACACACCAGGAACTGTATCCAATTGACAGAACAAAAAATTCTATGGGTTTAGAAACGTATAAATATCCAAAAATAATTTATTCACAAACTTTTCCCTTATGAAACTTGGGTTTCATTCCTAAGTTGGAACAATAATTTACCTATTTGACTTATCTCATCAAGTCAGTCAAACAAAGTTCGGTGACGGGTTGATAATTATGACTCGGATACTGAGTGATAGATTCTAAAATAATTATAATATCCTCCCGTTATGATGTTCTACAGGAAAAGGTATGACTAGACTAAGTCGACATGACACCAATGTCTATATGGTATGTCTGGAGGTTTAACATCACTAAATCGACCGTTGGATGAGGTCACAAGACCGGACCTCTTAGGGTCTCTACCCCCTCGGACTACCCGACGGTAGATACCCCAGCGTGTCTTAGTCTGTGTTGACTTCGCTGAATCGTCGTCGTCGTCGTGGTCTTTTCTAATAAAGAACGTGTCTACTTCAATTTATGCTCAGACGACTATAAGAAGAAACACTGAATCCCAAATCTGAAGGAAGTAAAACTACGATATAGTTGAATTATAAACTGAAGGGTCTAGAGTCACAGTTCTAATAATAAGTTAAAATATGAACCCTTTTTTGACTCTATAATATCTATCTGAACTGGTAACTAATCGTTCATCCATTAAATCGAAGTTAAGTCTATAAATTGGTGACACAATATGTCGGTTGGTTCTACGGTCGTACGTACGGTTCAACGAAATCAGTACAGGATGAGACGCACTAGGGTACCTGTCGTCGGGTGGTCCAAGGAGACATGTGCCCTAAGAAATGTGTTCTTATTACCTCACCCAACAGTAAAGGAAGAGGTCGGTTACTTCTATTATGTATAATTTTCCAAATATAAAGGACCGGGTATCGTCCTAGAGTCATTTAGAATAAAAGGGGTAAAATAGATGGTCTGACTTTCTAGAAACTTATATTTACAAAAAAGAATAATCAGAAAAAGAAAAGTTATAATCGTACTCTTGACCATTTGTCTCCGTCAGTTATTTTAATTAAATTACTATAACAGTACCCTTTCGATATCCTACGATTTATTTCCTTTGATTTATATCAAATAAAAGAAGGAATACGTATCTATAGGAGTGGATAATTTTATGTGTATGTGTAATTTTGAAAATACAATATCACTTTATGTAATACGTGACATATAAAGTAAGGTTTATAAAATATAAATAAAGTTTGTCACTTAAACGAACCAAAATCTAATACAAGGTAAAACACTAACAATTTCATCAGAGTATACACTTTAGACTTTAAAATTGACACCCTTTTTTATTAGTACAGATCTCAAACGATGACTCTTAAGTTCCTCGTGACATAGATCTTTTAACGAAAATCTCCCGATTGTTGATTTAGTGTACGTATTTGTGTTTGTGTGTGTGTCACAAATTCACGTTGAAGTCAAGTCAGCGAGTCAGCACAGACTGAGAAACACTGGGGTACTTAGCGTCGTGCGATCCGGAGAGACAGGTAGTGGTTGAGGGTCTCAAGTGAGTCTAAGTGCATGTAGCTCAGGCACTACGGTAGGTCGGTAGAGTAGGAGACAGGAAGGGAAGAGGAGGCCGGGGGTTAGGGAGGGTCGTAGTCCCAGAAAAGGTTACTCAGTTAAGAAGGGTACTCCACCGGTTTCATGACCTCAAAGTCGAAATCGTAAGGAAGGTTTCTTTAGGGTCCCGACTAGAGGAAGTCTTACCTAGAGGAACGTCAGGTTCACTGAGAGTTCTCAGAAGAGGTTGTGGTGTCAAGTTTTCTTAGTTAAGAAACCGCGAGTGGGAAGAAGTACCAGGTTGTGAGTGTAGGTATGTACTGATGACCTTTTTGGTATCGGAACTGATCTACCTGGAATCAGTCGTTTCATTACAGAGACGAAAACTTATACGATAGATCCAACCAGTATTGAAAAGAAGGTTCCTCATTCGTAGAAAATTCAAGTGCCGACGTCAGTTTTTACCAAATTAAGACGGGTTTCATTTCCAGAGTCTTTACGGTTGTTTAAGTCGATGTAACGTCTGGTCTTTACAGACCCGTGATACAAATTATTACATACTTATGAGTCAACGAGTCAACCCAGACCGAGAAACACAACGGGATCTGACATCGGGTGGTCCAAGGAGGTAGTTACTTTAAAAGGTCCGTTCTTATGACCTTACCTAACGATAAAGGATGACGTCCCCTACAAGGGTTAAGTCCCTAACTTGGGTGTAGAGAACGTAGAGGATGTAACCGTCCGTCTAAGAAGTGATGACTCGGTGGACCCTTCGTGTTTGTTAGGACGTCTAACACGTCGTAACTTCTTCTCCGTAAAAAAAGTTTAATCTATATAGGATCAATGAAAACAGAGAAGCATTCGTATAAGAAAAGGTAACACCAAATAGTATCCTATAACTTTTATCGAAGGACACGATATGTCATCCTGGAACAACAAATAAGTAAGATATATATTATCAAATGTGGACTATTAAAGTTTTAGGTTAGGAAAGGAGGAGGTGGTGGGAGGAAGAACCTTTGGTGTTTAAACAAGAGATATAGACACTCAGACAAAAACAAAGAATCTATAGAGGTAAATACAGTATAAAATCTAAAGTGTAAATTGACTATAGTATACTATAAATAGAAAGAGGAAGACTGAATCAAACGAATCATACTATTAGAGTTCCGGGTAGGTACAACGACTTTTTCCGTAATAAATTAATAAAATTACCGAACTATTATATATGTACATATATTGTAAAATATATATTATATATTAAAATTACCGATAATGTATATATGTATGTGTGTATACATATATAAATGTGTAATGTAGAAATAGATAAACAGACAGCTACTTACGAATCCAACAAAAGTACAGACCTGATAACATCTATCACGACGATACTTGTGGTCCACGTACATAGAAAAATTTGATATTAAAACAAACCCTTATACGGGTCCTCACCCTAACGGTTTAGTAAGTCATCAAGATAAAAATCAAAAAACTCCTTGGCAGTATGACAAAAGGTATCAACGGTTTGGGTATATACAACGGTGGTTGTCAAACTCTTCCAATGGAAAAGAGGTGTGGGAGACATCGTAAATAATAAACATGTGTACAATTACTACCTGACAACACTCCCAAATGTTTATTAAAGAAGGTCAAACATCGACGGAAAAGTGCAACAAATACCAAAGGAAAAGACACGTTCTCGAACATTGAAACTAATCCTGGGTAAAAAATTTAAAAAACGAAAATAAAGATAACGAACCCCCTGACTGAAATCTTTAGTAACTATACTAAAGACAGTCTCTTATAAAACGGATACAACAGAAGATCCTCAAAATACTATAGAGTAGAAATTAATGCGGAAATTTGATAAAACTCAATTAAAAAACACATACCACACCCCAACACAAGATCGAAGTAACTAAATGTACATCGACAGGTTGAAAGGGTTGAGGTGAACGATTTCTCTGAGAGAAAAGGGGTAACGTATAAGAACGAAGGAAACAACTTCTAATTAACAGATATCCACACACACACAAAATAAAAGCCTAAAAGACATGACAAGGAAACTGATATCCAGACAAAGACACGGTTATTGTACGACAAAACTACCTACATCGAAACATAATGATTCAGATCCTCCTAATACGGAGGACGAAAGAAGAAAAAAGAAGTCTTACAGAGACCGTCAGACCCAATAAATGCCAAAGTATACTTTAAATTCTAAAACAAAATCAAGACACTTTTTGACAGTATCCATAAAACTATCCATAACGTAATTTAGAAGTCTAACCAAACCCATAATATTGGTACATTTGTTATAGTTAAGAAGGTTAGGTTTATGTACACCATAGAAAGATAAAGAAACTTAGTAGATAAAGAAAATCATTACAAAACATCAAGAGTCGTATACAGAAAACGGGTGAACCACTATAAGTAAGGATTCATAAAAAATCACGTTGAAATTTTCCGCAATAAACAAATGTAAAGAAAAGACTATAAAGTAACAATCACATTTCTTTACATCGATTGAAGATATACAATTAGAATATAGGACAATGGAACGACTTAAGTAAATAGTCATGACCATCTAAAACACATTTCATAAATCCCAAAAGATATATATCATACGGTAGACACATATTACTGTCAAAATAGAGAAGGTATGGTTAAACTAATGGGAAATGAAGAAAATATACGGAATAACAACACCGATTCTGAATGTTTTGATACGGTTTCCCTACACTACTTTTACCCATAAAAACAGAAAAAGGTCTAAAATCACTCTTTCGAAAGTCGAAAAGTTGTAACTTATAATATAACCGACACCTAAAGAGTGTTTATCGAAAGTAATACAACTTTATACAAGGGAGATATGGGTGAAAGTATTTCTATTCTAGATGGGGGACTGGGATAAACCTTTTGGAAGGGTTATTTCATGTCGTCCTACTCTTAGACTTTATTGAAGATCATACGGGATGATTTATAGTGGATAATATAGTTCATCTTTCACCATTGTGAAAATTAACTGTTAATCATATTAACACCTACTTAAAGGGTCCACCACGATTACCATACTAGGAACCCAACCCTTCCAGGAGATTTCCTCCTATACTGTTGGTTAAGATAAGAAGGGACCTCTTAGGGTACCTATCTCCTCGGTTCGTCTTATACTATCCCAACGTTTCTCAGCCCGGACTGACTTCGCTGAATCGTTGTCGTCGTCCTCGTATTGACCTACCGAAGACTAAAGTAAAAATAAAGAGACATAACACAAATTTATTAAGTTTCATACGGGGACTAAAGTACTATGACTTAACATTACGTCAACAGTACAATAACTTTCACATGTTCTCGGGGTACTTCAAATATTTCGTATGGGAACATATCGAAGTTAATGATCTTAATTTTAATTACAATATTTTTTTATACGAAAGTGTCAAATGGAACATTTCCATACATAAATTAAGAGTGAGAATTGAAAATGGATTCTTTTCACTTTGGATGTCTTTGACACAAGACCAGGACCAACTTGAGTGGAAACCGGTCAGGGTATCGATGGGTCTAATAATCACTTGATCAATTTCTATACACAAACCGAAGATAAGATATTGGTTGTTTTTACTGACATGGAATTACGGTTAAATGTACTTGTTTTTCTAAACGTTAACAAACTCTGTAACAGTTTTTAAATTGTGTCTGAGTTTTATCTTTCTTCTTTTCTATGACTTTATCTTTAAATGTAACCTAAGATAAATTTCAAAAAAAAAAGGTAAAAATTTGTTCTTTAAAGTCCCGACATATCATTTCGTTAGAAAATATTAAACGAATTCACCATTGATTGACCAACGGTCTATACGTCAAAAGACGTGTCTTTTGATGACCCCTTTTCTATTTTCTAAAAATAACATCCCTTTCCTTTAAATGTCTTAATATTTCGTTTTATAATCAAAAGTTAAGTCACAGTAACGTAACTGTAACGTTAGTGTCAGTAACGTTAGTAACGTTAGTCATTCTCTTATATTGTGTATCAAAATTTTAGTAAGAATTTAAAACTAAAGTGTACTTATACATACTTTTATTATTCGTTGACACAGTTGAGAAGTCATAATTACTTGAACAAAACGGGACACACTTCAAATAGACGTCTATGTACCTAGTGACTTAATTATATCTCTTCCGATCTAAATCTTCATAATTATCTTTAAATCCTAGAAATAAAGGAAAAGTTATACAAATAATATATTCGAAGGACACGTATTAACTTTTTATTTAATGAAATACTACGTTGAACTGTAGATTCTTAGACCGAAGATGTGACCTTCTTGTAATCTCTGTGATTTTACAGTGATCTCGTTTCCTTTTTTTTTTAGTCACAAAAGAAATCATAGAGTGATACCCCGAAAAAAACCTCAAAAGTAAACAAAATAAACCTAAAATTAAGTGACTTTTGAAATGACAACGTCTTACACCGAGTTCACTCTAAAACCTATGATTCCGAAGGAACAGTTTCTCTTTATCTAAATTATAGGAAGAACAAAATTTTAGTTTCATTTCCTAAGTACAGAAACCGGAGTATGATACCTTCTGACAAATTAGAACAGAAATTGTGGACAAACTCTCTGTATGATTATTGTTAGTGTGATTCCCCTAGGTAAGTTGGTAATCTTCTGGTTACTTTTGGCGTTATTCTTTCTATTATTTCTGTCAAAGTGCATATTTTTTAAATAACCAAAAGTTTCAACCCTAGACCCGGTCTTTTCTTTTGTGATTTCTGATCGATCCCCGTTATTCACACTAGTTTATATAAGAACCGTCTTCTGTGTATTCTCTTATGAGTCTACGTTAATGTCCTCTACAGTGGAGAATACTTAATGTCAAACGTCTTAGGTAAACATTTTGTGAAGACCCTTAAAGGAGAGGAGTATTTTTGTTACGAAGACAAACTGTGATAGTATTTCTTGTTCATTTATAATTCATTTCTAATATTAGTATTTTTTTATTGGAAAGTACCGTTCTGTTAAAGACTTTAAAGTTGAAACAAGTTCAATAAATACAAAAGTAAACCTCTTTTACTTCCTTATTAACACTTTTTTTTAAAGGATTCTTTAATCATTTTCAGAAAGGTAATTTCCGTATCATTAAATAAGTTATCGCATAAACTTTACCCGAAGGGACCCCCGAGTCACCATTTCTTAGACGGATGGTTTGTCCTCTATGTCCTCAGAGTCCAGGGTAGTGACCCAGTTCTTCTATGGGAACCTCTTCCTTTACCGTTGGGTGAGGTCATAAGAACGGACCCTTTAGGGTCCTCTCTCCCCGGACCTCTCGATGTCAGGTGTACCAATGTCTCAGTCTGTACTAATTCGTACGTACATATAAACTTTATAAAGTTTTAATTGAATGACATCTGATTAATAGATTAATTAATTAATTAATCTTAGTTCAGACTCACATATGTACGTCTCGTTTACTTCCATATATGTATTTAATTTAAACACAAAAAACTGATTTGAATTGATAAAGGTGGACTGATTGGTCTAATAATTCAAATATTCTAAGGATATAATTTCTCAAGTAGAAAAAAAAAAACCGGGTTCCTCCTTTAGATCAGTTCGTCTATCCCTGTACTGTCATCAGTTTTTGTATAAGTTTAGGACCTTTTTGTATTTTCATATCTCTTTAAAGTCAGATTATTCGTTTAAACACATTCCTAAAGAACCTTTATTTTTTGCTTTACTAATAATTTATCATTTTTATATTCTTATACCACAAATATTGTACAAAAACCGATGAACTTAACATATTTTAATTCTTTTTTCAGTATTATAATACTCTTTGATTGAACAAAGTGTATGAAACAATTTCCCCATCTTTATAAAAGTATTTAAAGAGTCCTTTATATATATTAATATTGATTAATTCAAATTACTAATTTAAATCAAAGTGTTTTACTATTACTTCGGTAAAGACTTTAGGTCGATTAAGAGCCGTCAAAGAACTCACAAATTGTGATCTCTTAAATAATATTTACTATAAATAACACTTAAGATGATGACATACAGAATCGAGTCCGGCAGTATGTTTTATGGTATTTAATTTATCGAATTGTCGTCTTTAAACAAAGAGAGTCAAACCTTCGATACATAGACTCTAGTCGTACGTTCGTACCTTCCAAAAACCACTCTCAAGACCACCGAACGTGTACCCTCTCTCTCTCTCTCTTTCTTTAAAGAGACAAGAGAAGATATTTCTGTAATCAGGGTGTTATTCCTAAGGTGATTATTGGATTATTGAGAACAATGAAGTTTACGATATAGAGGTTTATGACAGTGGAACACACACACGACAAGCTCGAAATCATAATATATATTTGAAACCAATTTGTGTTGATAAGTTAGGTATTGTTATATTAACGTGGGGAGACACGTTTACCTTGTGACTTCTCAGTGAATGGATCAGATAAGAAACGGGTGAAAGTTTATTCTTCGTAACTTTATTTGGTGATCAAGTATACATATTTAAGTATGATATCAACAAGATGTTACCTGTCCACTTCCTCTCCGTTCATGTTACTCAACCTTAAAAGAGTTTCCTTCTTTACGGAACTCCAACTACGGTGATATTTTTATACGTAAAAATTCATCGTTTTAGTGAATTATCTTGTTGAATAATCTTGGTATTATTATTATTACAGGGTCAAAATTATAAAAGGAATCACCTCTTATCTTAATATGAGAATGACTATAACTATTGTAAACTCATGTGTTGAATATTTTCCTAATTTGGTATTAACACTTTCTGTATAAAAGTCGTCTTTTTTAATACTTGGATAATATATTTATCGTAAAATAATTGTCATTAAGTCTAAAAACAGACTATAAATCTTTCCGTAAACGAAATCTGTAAACGTATTGTTTAAGAAATTGAGATCTGATCATTACAGGTTATATTTTTATTACCTTATAGTATATATTAAATTTTGTAAAAATTCATGATAGAAAATTTTATATCGTATCATACTGTCACTTCTTCCTCCACCTTAGAATTATTATATAGAATAAATTTGGTTATAAAGATTTTATAATAAAGTCGTAATTTAGTTTCTAATAATTCTACAAAAGTATGACAGAAGTTTTATAAAATTTAAATATCGTGTAAAATAGTCTGTGTAAAGTTTACGAATTATCGATATAAACTGATCACCGATGACATACTCTATGATGACAAGATCAGAAAAATAAATTTCCTATAATCTATCTATTTCAGTATATCTAATATCTGACCTAACTTTTATAAGTTCAGTGTTGATTTACGTCGTAAAAAGAGTCTGTTACTATATGTTATTCAGTGTTTTAACTTTAATGTACCTTTTACACCTTTTATGTTCAGGATTTTTGTCTTCTTTAGGATCTTAGGATACCAGTATATAACAAAACACACTTATGTGTGGTTCGACATGATTATCTAAGATTTTAACTATGGTTTACGAAATTACTTACTCTATTAGGTTCATGGAGTGAACCTTCCAAAACCCTCAACTGGGAGGAGACTCTTAAAACAACGTAATGTGATCTGTATGACTGTACCTAAGGAGATTTTCGACTTGTATGAGTTTTAGGTAAAACGTACCGTTTCTTTATCCTTTAATACAATTAAACCCATTTTGGATCTCCCTAAACAATTTTCTGACCCACTTCACACCCTTTTAACCTATACAAATGGGATAGACAAGGTCGGTACTTTCTTTCAATATAACACGGATTAACGTATTAAAGGACAGATTACAACTCTTATGAAACACCATTATTACAGACACTATTTATAACTTTATCTTTCCCTACGTTACGAAATCTTTAAAAACGAAACTCGAAGAGTGTTATCGATACAGAGATTTACATGACAAAAATTAATAAGTGACGAAAGAGTGTAAGAAGAAAATATAAATATTTAAGAAACGTCAGTTATATCTATTAAACACCAGAAGGGAACGTCGAGTCGACTAACGAAGTAAAAAATCTAATCGGGGGTTATGTCTCCGGTACACGGTTCATTAGGACAACTTATAACCACTAATTGAGTCCCCACCCACCCATTGAATCGGTTTACATGGTCTACATTTTAATTTTTTTTTTTCAAATTATAAACGGTAATCACTTTTTTCTTAATTTACAGTGACATATACTTTAAGTAAAGTCACTTAAAACCACTCTTCTAGGTACTTAAAGATGACGACTTAAGGGAACCTCTCTTGACCAAAGTAGTGTAGGAATCGATACTATTAAGTCGATTAAAGAATATAATACGGACTTCGGAGTCTTAGAAGGTTATTAAACGGAGTAATTAAATTGATCGATCTTATTCAAAGACAGAGACATGAATGTTATTTAAATCGATTGAGCGTTTAATGCTGGTCAACATAAACGGTCCGAAAGTGACAAGATAGTTCGGTCTTCGAAGTCCTACCACTTCTTGTGGTCCTAGTAGTATTTCTTTTTTTGATGTCTTTTATTTACGTAAATCTCAATCGATAACCCATATAAACCCGTTTTCCGTTACACGAAGGGAAGGGTTAGTGTTCTACCCTAAGAAAAATAGTCATTTATTTTAACCACGAATACACGAGACAGTACAGGTTGAGAAACTTTGGTCCGAGGAGAGAGGTATCCTAAAAGGTCCGTTCTTATGATCTCACCCAAAGGTGAAGGAGGAAGTCCCCTAGAAGGGTTGGGTCTCTGACTTGGACCCAGAGAATACATGGGACATAACAGTCCACCTAACAAATGGTGACTACGGTGTACCCTTAGGAAAATGGTCATTCAAATATCGTTTAATGGAACTTGGTACCTGTGACTCCTCTTTTGGCTTTTCTGTCCTCCAAAACCTCTATGTCATGATACCTGACTTATAAAGGGAGTTTGTGTTTAAGTATATAACTCCAAAATTTAGGGAAACATTGATAGAAACCTCTATCTCAAATATCCTCCTAATCCAATTTACTATGATATTTTTATATGTACCTTAAATCTTTCTTTCATTACTATTGGGACATACGCTCTGTCGTTTTCTCTGTGTCTACATGACTTGTCAGAAAACCTGAGACACCCTCTCCCGTTCCCGTCTTACTATACCCTCTTACCGTAACTTTGTACACTTTATAGTATACACTTTGTTTAACGTTCAGGTCCAAACTACGTACTATGTCCTACGAACCCCGACCACGTGACCCTACTGGGTCTCCCTACCCTACCCCTCCCTCCACCCTCCCCCCAAGTCCTACCCCTGTGTACATGTGAGTACCACCTAAGTTCAGTTACATACCCTTTTAGTTATGTTATAACATTTCTTTTTATTTATTAATTAAAATTTTTACACTAAGATTATACTACCTAAGAGTTCCGTTCTTATGACTTCACTAAACGGTAAGAGAAGAGGTCACCCCGTGTAAAGCAGTCTGGAGAGGTGGTACTGGGTAGGTGGAACCCACCGGGATTTCCCGTACCGAGCATCAAAGTAACTCAATCTGTTCCGACACCAGGTACACTAGTCAAACTAATCAAAAGACACTGACACCAAAAGTAAGACAGACGGGATACCACCGTACCACCTTCGAAGGATTACCCTCTCTGACTGACATCCCCCTTGACCCAGAACAAGAATACCCGGTTCGGTACGAGTCATTTAGAAATTAGGTTAAAAGACAACTACCCACCCCGACACAAGGGAGGAACAACGAACTGGACTCCTGTTTGATACCACCTCCTATTACCGTTGGAGGAAGTTTTCCGGGGTACGTACGGAGACTACGACATTTGTCGTTATAACGTATCCTTGGACCTTATAATCCAGGTACTTAGTTCCTTTTAACCTTGACCAGTTTTTCCTCTACCGTTGCCACTTATATCTTTAAAATCGTTAGTCACTTGATTTTACCTGACCTTACTCACTTAAATTGAGTCTACTGGTAATATAGATGATGATGTCCGTTCTTAGAGAACCTTTTTTACCTCATCGGTAGTAGTAGTTGTTATCTCAGGTATAACGTCATGAACCCTACGTTAGAGTTTTAACTCTCTTACTAGAGACAACCAAAGGTTCCGTTTGGTAAGTTATAGTGTCCTTAGGTTTGGATACGGGGCTGGTCATTACGACTTCTTCGACTTCAACTCACTAAAATACTTCTGGATGTTCTAGAAGATCTTAATGTGTTTTTACTACATGGAAAGTAATATCCCCTGACCTTGTTTTTTCTTCCTTCAGTTCTCTATGGACCTCATTGTCCTTTTGAACCGGAACCTCATGTTTTACTTCACCCTGTTTCCGATTGTCTCAATACGATTCTCTTCCGTGACCAGTATCTTTTGTGGGTGAAGGTTGTTGTGTTCTCTTCTGAGATGGGTACCTATAGCGGTTTACCAGTTATAACTTTAGTCTAACTCATATAAGAAACGTCGGTTTCTACCTCTTCGAGATATGTTAGTCGTTTTTGTGCTGGTCCTTGACTTACACCGAGTCTAGTACTTTAGGAATAACGGTTTAAGTCTGACTTTAACTTCTTTCATCGCTTTTGGTGATCTGGTGAGTTCACAATGGATTTAATTTATGGAACACTAATATGTCACCTTCCCTGTTTAACTAAGTTCCCTAATCTAGACTATCTGTGTCACGGACTTATTGATACCTACCTCCAGGCACTGTGAGACGTCCTCCGTCACTAGTTCTGTTAGGGATTCTTTTTCTTTACGTTTTTCCGTTTTACCAACAGACTCCTCCGGAATGTTTCTCGACTCATTTCTTTTCTAACTTCTCCGTTTCCTCTTTTCCTTTCTATATTGGTAAACTTACGTCTCAAGGTTTCTTATCGTTCCTCTCTCTTCTTTCGGAAGGAGCCACTAGTTACATTTCTTTATTTCCTTTTGTTATCTTACCCTTTCCGACCTCTAGAGAAGTTCTTTTAATCTCTATAGTTCTCTTATCCATTACGTTTCTACTCGTGTATTTCCTGTCTTAGTCATACATGTATTGTCTTCGTCCTCTATGATTCTTCTCTACTGTTTTTATGTGGTTTCTTGATGTGTTTTTCCTAGAAGTACTGACTCTATTGGTACCACCACACTATTGAGTGGAACTCGTTCTGTAGGACCTTACGCTTCAGTTCTCATAGTCCACTTAGTTCACATAATCCTTCATAGTGATACTTGTTTCGATCACCTCCACTACCTTAAGGTCGTCTCGATAAAGTTTAGGATTTTCTACTACGACACTTTACGACATGAGTTATACGGTCGTTTAAACCTTTTACGTTGTCACCGGTGTCCTGAGTTTTTCCAGACAAAAGTAAGGTTCGGGTTTCTTTCCGGTAAGGTTTCTTACAAGGTTGATGACGGGGTAACATGAGAGAATGTGAGATCGTATTTATGAACTTTAAGAGGTTCGGTTCGAAGTTGTCATGCACTTGACACTTGAAGGTCTGCAAATTTCACCTAAATCTTTTCCTTCTCTTGGTCCCTAGTTTAACGGTTGTCGGAAACCTAGTAATTTTTTTTTAGATGAAGACGAAATAACTGATGTGTTTTCTGAAACTGCCACATCTAGTGTTCGTTGACACATTTTAAGAATTTCTCTAAACTTATGGTCTGGTGGACTGGACGGAGGACTCTTTAGACATACGTCCAGTTCTTCGTTCTCAATCTTGACCTGTACCTTGTCGTCTGACTGAGGTTTATCCTTTTCCTGATATATAACAGTGGGACGAATGAATTGAACATACGTCTCATGTAGTACACTTCACGATCCAACCTATTTCGTGTCTGACCTTAGTTTCAACGGTCCTCTTTATAGTTATTGGAGTCTAAACGTCTACTGTGTTGGGAATACCGTCTTTCACTTTTTCTTGATTTCTCGGAGAACTACTTTCACTTTCTCCTCCCACTTTTTGAACCGAATTTTGAGTTGTAAGTCTTTTGATTCTAGTATCGTAGGTCAGAGTAATGAAGTATTGTTTATCTACCCCTTAGTTACCTTTGTAACTCTCTGAAGTAAAACCCCCCGTGGTTTTAGTGAAGTCAACCACTGACGTAGATACTTTATTTTACTGCAAACGAGGAACCTTCTTTTCAACACTGGTTTGATCTGTCGTAAAATTTGTTGTCCCTGTAATGAAACGGTTGTTTACAGGTAGACCAGCTCGAGACCAAAAAGGTCATCAGTACATACTTACCCTTTCAGCCGGATATTTCTTTAGACTTATGGCTTCTTAAGTACGAAAACTTCACACCACAACCTCTTCTGAGAACTCTCAGAGAACCTGTCTTTCCTGTAGGTTGGTCAGGAAGGATTTCCTTTAGTCAGAACTGATAAGTAACCTTCTTGACTACGACTTCGACTTTGGAGTTATGAAACCAGTGCACTACGTTTCTTGACTGAGTTAACTTTTCTGGGACTACGACCCTTTCTTACTTCCGTCTTCCTCTTTCCCTGCTGTCTCCTACTCCACCAACCTACCGTAGTCACTGAGACACCTGTTTGCTAACTCATTCGAGATCCTCAACCACTAACTGTCCTCCCGGACCTTACGACGTCAGGTACCCCAACGTTTCTCAACCTGTGTTGACTCACTGATATAACGTGACTTAGATGACGACGTGACTCACAGGGGGTGTGACGTCGGTCGGTACTGGATGGGTAGGGAAACGACCTCTGAGGACGTGTGAGTCCCCGTTCAAACACAGTCAGAGAAAACTTGGTACCACAACTCCTTCTGAGAACTCTCAGGGAACCTGACGTTCCTCTGGGTTGGTCAGGTAGGATTTCGTTTAGTCAGGACTTACAAGTAACATTCCTGAATACAACTTCGACTTTGAGGTCATGAAATCGGTGAACTGTGTTTCTTTACGGAGTAACCTTTTCTGGGACTACGACACTTTCTAACTTCCGTCCTGCTCTTCTCCTACTGTCTCCTACTCTACCGATCTACATTAGTAGCTGAGCTACCTGTACTGAAACTCATTCGAGACCCTTAACCACTGCCTGTCCCTTCGGACACACACGAAGTCAGGTACCCCAGAGTTTCTCAACCTGTTCTAACTCGTTGACTTGACATGACTATACTTACACTATCCTAAGTACTCGAATATTCTTCTCCTTCTCTCTCTAACGAGGGAGAGAGGTAGTATCCATGGTCTCTTTCGAGTTCATTTATGTGTCGTTCTTCCGTCAGAAAATATTCGTCCTTCGTTCGAGGTTTGATTTGATTCGACCACTGAACTAGGAATGAACGTCAAGGTACTTGACACTCTTTTAATTAAACAATGTAAATAGGTCCGTGAAATACTGTGGTTTATGTGATTCTTCATTTTATTCCAGTCTTCTGTGATAATATTTCTTTTGTTACTGAAGAGTTGTCTCATTTCACTACGATTACACTTTTTACTCATTATCTTCTGTCTATCTGAAAGGATGAAATGTCTACTGGAGATTCCTGTTTTTCATACGGGGTTGTTCCTTTATAGTATTGTTAAAGGTATCTGAGATAACGTCTATCAAAACCATGATCTATCAGAGGTCGATCATCCGTTTGTGACTTATTTACACAAGTGGACAACAGATATTTACTAATAAACGGAAACCAATTCAAGTTAGACAACGATTCAACACAGGTTGTGAAACGCTGGGGTACTTTACGTCGTGCGGTCCGGAGGGACAGGTAGTAGTTGAGGGCGTCAAATGGGTTTGAGTACAGGTAGCTCAGCCACTGAGGTAGGTCGGTAGAGTAGGAGACAACAAGGGAAAAGGAGGACGGGGGTTAGGGAGGGTCGTAGTCCCATAAAAGGTTACTGAGTTGAGAAGAGTACTCCGCCGGTTTCATAACCTCGAAGTCGTAGTTAGAAACGTTACTTGTGGGTCCTGACTAGAGGAAATCCTACCTGACCAACCTAGAGGAACGTCAGGTTCCCTGAGAGTTCTTTGAAGAGGTTGTGATGTGAAGTTTTAGTAGTCAATAAGTCGTGAGTCGAAAGAAGTCTCAGGTTGAGAGTGTAGGTATGTACTGGCGACCTTTTTGGTATCCGAACTGATCTGTCTGGTAACAACCGTTTCGTTACAGAGACGAAAACTTATACGATAGATCTAACCAGTATTGGAAGGAAAGTTCCTCATTCATAGAAGAATAAAGTACCGACGTCAGTGGTAGACGTCACTAAAACCTTGGGGGTTTTTTATTTCAGACTGTGACAAAGGTGACAAAGGGATAGATAAACGGTACTTCACTACCCTGGTCTACAGTACTAGAAGTAAAAGACTTACAACTTTAAATTCGATTGAAAAAGTGAGAGGAGAAAGTGAAAGTAGTTCTCCGAAAAATCAAGGAGAAGTGAAAGACGGTATTCCCACCACAGTAGACGTATAGACTTCAATGACTATAAAGAGGGTCCTTAGAACTAAGGTCGGACACAAAGAAGGTCGGGTCGCAAAGAGTACTACATGAGACGTATATTTGATTTATTCGTCCCACTGTTATACGTCGGAACTGTATGAGGAAAAGGATAAACCTTGGTCGGACGAGAAGGTACAGGTCAAGACAACGAAGGATTGGACGTACATCCAAAGAGTTCTCCGTCCAGTGCACCAGACCATAAGGGTAGAGAACTTCTTAAAAGGTGTCAAAGAACACTAGGTGTGTCAGTTTCCGAAACCGTATCAGTTATTTCGTCTTCCTCTAAAAAAAGATCTTGAGAGAACGAAAAAGTTATTAGGTCTCCTACGATCGTTAAACTAGACAACAAGGAGACGGAAAAGATTTTGGACAAACTTGTAGACGATCAAGTACCTAGTGTATAACGACTTCGGATCGAACCTATTAAAACTCGTAATGAAATGATCGTACACTCTACTCACGTTGACACGTCATCAAACTCATAAGAAACCATAACGGAAAGAAATCTTAACTTTACTTTTGACTGGAAAAGATTAGGACACCGGTGACGACTCAAAAGGTTTAACCGACCGTATAACTCACGTCGTGAAAGTGTCGCAGTTGAAAGAAACGAAAAAACGAAAGATTTTAAAAAAAAAGGTGTCTTATAGTAAAGGTATTATACCTCTATGATATAACCCTCTGGTATTTATTAGTTCATAGAACTAAAATCTGGTTTGTGTTTATGAGACTCAAATAGGATACTTTTTAATTTATCTTTATCTTTAAAAGACCATGTTACAGTGTTTGGAAGTATGTATTAAGTAGTCCGTGAGACACACAGTCTAGATCAGGGAATTTAGATAAAGAGTGAAGGTGACACATCATTATTCACTAAACTAAATCCAGTAAGGACTTACCAGATCACCAAAAGGGATGAAACAAGTACAAGTCAGACTTAAACCGTTATTCCTAAAGTACTAGACTCGGTGTCAGTCGAGGGACAGAACAAAAACGACTGAGATATCTTGAAGAGGTAGAAACTGACGTTTCTTATATTAGTTAGACTAAAGCTACAACTGGTAGACCACTACAGGTACACATCTCAGAAGAGAACACAACAACCTTCTCGCACAAACGATACTGGTCACGTAAGAGAACCGTCTTGAGACAATCGGAAACGGGACGAAGTAAGGCATGAGGTTCTGGTTTAAACGGACAATGAGGTCCACAAAGAACTGAAGGTTGAAAACGTAAGGTCAGGGGATTTTACTTTTCCTGTAGAAAAAACCCACAATCAAGATTTTCCAGAACATCCAGAAGTATCTTGGCAAGTTGAAGTCCAAGAAGTCACAATGACCAGACCCGTATCTGAACCTAATGGTACTATAGCTTACCAAACGGAACCTTTACTTGTCTCTAGTAAGACAGCAAAAACTCTAATGTAGGTTCATGACGTAAAACCTTAGAAAACAACCGATACCACCGATGAGGTAAAGAAGACTCCCTAAGGACGGACGACATCATCTATATTACCAGTAGACTCAATTTAAGTGGGTAAGATCAGGTAGAATCAACCGACTAAGAATCTTACAACTACAAGTGAGAACGGTAGAGGACAAACTGGTGAAGGTTAAATGGAACCAAGTACCTGGATTGTAAGATACAAGGATACGTTATGATGAGAAATGTCGTAGTCTGGAACGAAATTAGTGGTCAGGGTAGCTGTTTACCCACAACAAAGTCGAAACCTACGTAGGAAAGTAAGAAAGACCTCAATAAAAGGAGACTAGTGATCACCGTATAACCAGTGGATGGCTGGACCCCTCAAATAGAAAGTCACAGGATAGAAAAACGTAAAAGTACGTAAAGTGCCTCAAGAGTCCCGTTTTTATGACTTCACCAAACGGTAAGGAAAGAGTTCACCTGGTTTAAGACAGTCTTTTTTTTTTTTTTTTATATATATATATATATATATATATATATAGACAGACTCCTCCGGAATGTTTGTCGACATTTTTCTTCTCTTCGCTTTTCGTTTACTCTTTTCCTTTTTATATGGGTAAACTTACGTATTAAGGTTCTTATCGTTACTCTATATTCTTTCGGAAGGAGTTACTAGTCACGTTTCTTTATCTCCTTTTGTTATCTTACCCTTTCTGATCTCCAGAGTAGTTCTTTTGATCTCTGTAGTTCCCTTATAAAGTACGTTTCTACCCGAGTTATTTCCTGTCTTTACTATACCTGGATTATCTACGTTTTCTATAACTCTTCTCCACCGTTCTATGTGTTTTCTTGACTTGTGTTTTCTATAAGTGTCGGGTCTATTAGTGTTACCACACTAGTGAGTGAATCTCGGTCTGTAGGATCTTACACTTCAGTTCACCCGGAATCCTTCGTAGTAATACTTGTTTCGATCACCTCCATTACCTTAAAGTCAACTCACTAAAGTTTAGGACTTTCTACTACGACACTTTCACGACGTGAGTAATACGGTCGTTTAAACCTTTTGAGTCGTCACCGGTGTCCTGACCTTTTCCAGTCAAAAGTAAAGTTAGAGTTTCTTTCCGTTACGGTTTCTTACGAGTTTATGGTGTGTTAACGTGAGTAGAGTGTACGATCATTTCATTACGAGTTTTAAGAGGTTCGATCCGAAGTCGTTATGCACTTGGTACTTGAAGGTCTACATGTTCGATCAAAATCTTTTCCGTCTCTTTGGTCTCTAGTTTAACGGTTGTAGACGACCTAGTAGTTTTCTCGTTCTCTCAAGGTCTTTTTATAGATAAAGACGAAATAACTGATACGATTACGGAAACTGACCCACGTAGTGTTATTCGACACCTTTTAAGACTTTCTCTACCCTTATGGTCTGGTGCACTGGACGGAGAACTCTTTGGACATACGTCCAGTCCTTCGTTGTCAATCTTGACCTATACCTTGTTGTCTGACCAAGGTTTATCCTGTTCCTCATGCAGTTTCGACATATAACAGTAGGACGAATAAATTAAATATACGTTTATGTAGTACTCTTTACGACCTGACCTTCTTCGTGTTCGACCTTAGTTCTAACGAAGCTCTTTATAGTTATTGGAGTCTAAACGTCTACTGTGGTGGGAATACCGTCTTTCTCTTCTCCTCGATTTTTCGGAGAACTACTTTCACTTTCTCCTCTCACTTTTTCGACTGAATTTTTCGAGTTGTAAGTCTTTTGACTCTAGTACCGTAGACCAGGGTACTGAAGTACCTTTTTATCTACCCCTTTGACCTTTGTCACAGTCTGAAATAAAAAACCCCGAGGTTTTAGTGACGTCTACCACTAACGACGGTACTTTAATTTTCTGGAAATGAGGAACCTTCCTTTCAATACTGGTTGGATCTACCGTATAAGTTTTCGTCTCCATAATGAAACGCTTGTTTCCAGGTAGATCAGTTCCGATACCAAAAAGGTCACCAGTACATACTTACACTCTCAACCTGACACTTCTTCCGACTCGTGGCTTCTTGACTGCGAAAACTTGACACTACAACCTCTTCTGAGAACGTTCAGGGAACCTGACGTTCCTCTAGGTTGGTCAGGTAAGATTTCCTCTAGTCAGGACCCACAAGAAACCTTCCTGACTACGATTTCGACTTTGAGTTTATGAAACCCGGTGGAGTACTCTTCTCAACTGAGTGACCTTTTCTGGGACTACGACCCTCCCTAACCCCAGTCCTCCTCTTCCCCTGTTGTCTCCTATTCTACCGACCTACCGTAGTTACTGAGCGACCTGCACTCAAACTCACTTGAGACCCTCAACCACTACCTGTCCCTCCGGACCGTACGACGTCAAGTACCCCAGTGTTTCTCAACCTGTACTGACTCGTTCACTTGACTTGACTGACTTACGGAAACATCAGCGAAAACATACTTTCTGAAACGAATTTTAACGTCATTCTAAAAATACCCTTTATTGAACATACCTTTTCTCAGGGGACACCGTCCTTATCGGTCTCCGATCTTAGTGATACCACTTTAGATTGTAAATCAGTATGTGATAAACTAGACAACCAAATGTAATATTATGTAAAGACATAAGAGTTTTATTGACCGTGTGTAAAACCTTGTCACGTCAGGAGTTCCTCTGTAAGTTGTAACACTTACCATAAATTTCCCTTTTCTTTCTCCCTTTATTACACTTTATAGGTCCTAATTTTTAAGATATTTCCGTCGTTTAGGATTAGACTGTACTAAACCTACATACATCTAGTAGTCCTCAGGAGTCTCTGAGAATCTCTACTCACACTCAAGTTTCTCGAAATTTATACTTGACTGTGTAAATTTATGGTAGGTCTCTTATGGAAAATTGAAAGAACGTAGACTCTTCCTTTACCGTTGGGTGAGGTCACAAGAACAGACCTCTTAGGGTCCCTGCCCCTTCGGCAGGACCTCAACGTGTCTCAGCCTGTACTGACTTCGCTGAATCGTCGTCGTCGTCGTCGTCGTCGTCGTCGTCGTCGTCGTCGTCTCTTATGGTCTTTGTAGGATTGTGTAATGGTACACAAAATTCACTATAGAATCAGGATCTACCGTCTTTTAACTATTATCATTATGTAACACTAATTGTATTTTATAAGTGTTATTCAGTCCCTGTTTATCAAATTGTTTTAAGATAACCTCAATTTCACTTCCTTTCTTCCTTTAGAGATTCGGACATACGAGTCAACGAGTTAACACAGGTTGAAAAACGTTGGGGTACCTGACATCGGACGGTCCGAGGAGACAGGTACCTTAAAAAGTCCGTTGTTATGACCTCACCCAACAGTAAAGGAGGAAGTCCCTTAGAAGGGTTGGGTCCCTAACTTGGGTGTAGAGAAGACAGACGAAGTGACCGTACACCTAAGAAATGGTGGCGCAGTGCACCCTTCGGAATATTTGGACTTTAAAGTCATTTCCTTACACGAGTTTCCCTTGTTACATCCTTTGGGTCATGAGACTCTACTCTTCCGTCATACCATTATTCTTCTCTCTGTAGATCACGTGACATATTACTTATATTTATCTTTATAATATCACAATAACATCATGTATTATATAACATTATCCATACAATATACTATTCATAACGATGTAGTGTTAGTATGATACTACATATTTAAATGGTCTCATCGTGTTATCTGTGGAATTTGAATGTACAACGTACAGTTTAAATAAGTCAAATTTTTTACCGTTTTGAGACTTGGATAAAATAAAAAATTAACAAAACATAACCTAACCTAATATCGACTAATTATTACAACACTATAAAAGTCCACCTGTCGTTTCCATGAGTCAGTATATACATATACATAGACAAGAGGGAGTTTGAGGGGGATGGGGGTAGGTTCGACAGTGTATTATAACTCGTTTCAAGGAAGGAACACGACATGTTATCATAGAACAACCAATAGGTAAAATTTATATGTCGTGACACATGTACGATTAGGGGTTGAGGGATTGATCGGTAAGGAGGGTAACAAGTGAGGACCGTTTGTTTACTGGAAGATCACTTATTCGACGAACGTTAAAATCCCGAGTAGACTAAATAAAAGAATAAATATACAATGATATCTAGACTTGACGAAAACAGATCATGATTGTTGATCACAGACTATACAGAATATATGTATATTAAAAGATCAACAAATTCCGTCTTTTTTTCTTTATCAATAACACACGATTTAGAACCGGTATTTAACTTGAAAGGTATTAAACCGAAATTCATGTCGATTTATTTTCTACTCGGTGACTGTAGATCCTTAAAACTTCTGTTTAAAATCTCGGTACAGTATTATTACGATATTTGATTAACCATTCACTACGTTCATTATCTTAACCATAATTTTACAAATCGTTACAAACACTACAAATGTATGAGTTATTAATTTTATAGTGGTCGTAAATTATAAACGTCATTCCTGATGACACGATCGAGAATATACCAACAAAATTTTAAACAATGATAAAAGTCTTAACAATTCTCGAGTTTAGACTAGTTTATAAAATGACACAATACGTAATATTTGAACTTTTATTTAGGACGTAACAGTTCTACTTTTGAGAGACATAATCATTACTTTAAAGATCAGTATACAGTGAACTCCGATTTCAAATAGATCTCTAAATCAGTGTAGTAGTACCCGAAGTTGATAGTGAGGAGAGTAAAGAAAACAAAGGAAATTGAAACAAGAGTCCGTTTAAGAAGGTACTCCACTACCTTATTAAAGACTTATGGGGTTCAATAGTACTGTGACTTTTTTTGTCTCAGAGTGAAAGAACTACCGAGATCCCCTTTAATATTCCGAAGAAAAGTAACCTGGCAGTCTACGGATAATAAGATCTGTCACATTGTTTAACAAGAATAAAAAATACAGATCCAGTGTCGTAATACGTACGTCGACTCTGGTCATTCGGGACACTTTTGACATACTTTACTCACTCTTTTACTAGCTGAGTTATCTTTGTTTCTTAATACAAATGTATTCACTTTAACTACGACCCATCTTTTTTACGTAGTTTATATATGATTTATATTACTTTAAGTGAGAACCTCCCGTTTCGTTTTAGAACACACGTGGTCTTGGGTCCTCTTTGCTCGTCACTGGGGTGTTCTCTGACTCGGTCTGAACGAACACCGTCAGGTCGTCAGAGGGCGTCTCTATGCACAGTTTTCACAGACGGGATGGTACCCCTGTCCACATGCCTTATACTGTCAGAACCGTATTCAAGAAAACTTCCTCTAGTGGTAGTGTAATGGGGATGGCATCAAATCGGAAGTTAGTTTGATGTCACTCCCTTGTGACGGAATGGGTAGTTCTCTTTTAACTAAATTTCTAAATGAATCAAGGTAGGGTGGGTAGTCTCGTTCTGGGTCTACGGGGATGTCGGTCAGGGAGGGTAGTCCTTCAAGGGTGTTAGGAGAATAGGAATAAGTAGTCTCCCGTCTGTATTACCTTTGGTTTTAATGGCTTTTGATTGGTTTGACTAGTGAACATAATGTCGGAACAAATTGAGTTACTTTGATACTCGGTACGGAACATCCCGGTGGGTTCTGTCTGTCTAGTAACACCTCTCAAGACTGTTTTATACGAGGTGACCTTTTTCCCTTACTGTTTGGTGAAGTCATAAGAACAGAACTCTCGAGTACATGTCATTCTTTTCTGTTTTTCTACTGTGACTTTCTACTTCAGGGGTCCAACCATCCACGGGCAATACGATGACCTTTTCTTACCTCTTTATCGAGGTCTTTCTTACTTCTCCTACTAAGTTTCACTGTTACGGGTACACCTACACTGACCACTATCTTCATTTC
This sequence comes from Capra ibex, assembly GCA_006410555.1. NCBI lineage: Eukaryota > Metazoa > Chordata > Mammalia > Artiodactyla > Bovidae > Capra > Capra ibex. The sequence continues at coordinate 50,523,512 of SJYO01016970.1, read as the reverse complement.
AGGTCGCGACATTTCTTGTTATAACATAACCTTGGACCTTTCAATCCAGATACTTAGTTATATTTAACGTTCCCCAGTTTTCCGCTACAATTCTCACTTGTAACTGTAAAATCCTTAGTTACTTGATTTTACCTGGTCTTACTCGTTTATATTAAGTATACGGGTAGTATAGATTATGACACCCGTTCTTAGGGAATTTTCTTTACCTCATCATGAGTATCAGTTTTGTCAGACTTTAAGTCATTTCCCCATGTTAGAATTGTTGTCGTCTTACTAGAGACAGACAAAGGTTCCGTTTGGTAAGTTATAGTGACATTAGGTTCAGATACGTTGTTCGTGATTACGGTTTCTTCGACTTCAACTAACCAAGATACTTCTAGATATTCTAGAAGGTCTCGATTGTCATTTTTTTTTTTTACAGGAAAAGTAGTATCCTATGACCTTACGTTTTTATCCTGCAGTTCTCTATGGACCTCATTGTCCGTTCAAACCGGAACCTCATGTCTTACTTCGTGTCGATTTTGATTGTCCCAAAACTGTTCTCTTGTGTGACCAGTATCGTTTTTGGGAGAAGGTTGTTGTGTTCTCTTCTGAGATATGTACCTGTAGTGGTCTACCAGTTATGACTTTATTCTAACTAATATAAAACGTCGGTTACTACCTCTTCGAGATATGTTAGTCGTTTGTGTTCTGGTCCTCGACTGACACCGTGTCTAGTACTTAAGGAATAACGGGTTAAGTCTGACTTTAACTTATTTCATCCCTTTTGGTGATTTCGTTAGTGTATACTGGATTTAGTTTATTCAGAGAATACTAATATGTCACCTTTATCGTTTATTTAAGTTCTCTAATCCAGACTATCTATCCCAAGGACTTCTTGATACCTACCTCCGAGTATTGTGACATGTCTTCCGTCACTAGTTTTGGAAGGAGGTCTTCTTCTTTCCGTTTTTCCGTTTACCAACAGACTCCTCCGGTATCTACTCTTTTCTTCTCTTCACTTTCCGTTTCCTTTTTTTCCTTTATACATAGGTAGACTTACGTCTTAACGTTTCTTATTATTTCTCTCTATTCTTTCGGAAGGAGCCACTAGTTACGTTTCTTTATCTCCTTTTCTCATCTTACCCTTTCTGATCCATAGAGAAGTTCTCTTAATATCTATGGTTCCCTTGTAAAGAATGTTTCTACCGTGTTATTTCCTGTCTTTACCATACCTGAATTGTCTTCTTTTTCTATAATTCTCCACCGTTTTTATGTGTCTTCGTGATAGGTTTTTTTTTTTTTTTAGAATTACTGGGTCTATCGGTGTTACTACACTAGAAAGTGGATTTCAGTCTGTAGTGTCACTCACTTCAGTTCACCCGGAATCCTCCGTAGTGATGTTTGTTTCGTTCACCTCCACTACCTTAAGGTCGACTCGATAAAGTTTAGGATTTCCTACTACAACAATTCAAGACGTGAGTCATACGGTCTTTTAAACCTTTTGACTTTTCAGACCGGTGTCCTGACGTTTTCCAGACAAAAGTAAGGTTAGGGTTTCTTCTCATTACGATTTCTAACAAGTTTGTTGTTCCAAAACCACACACACACACACACACATACCCCCACCCACCCTACCACGTCATATGTTAGTAAGACTCGAAAACTCATCGAAACAAAATCAAAATATTCGCGTTAAGACCTCGATAAAATCTACACTATGTCCTTACTCGTTTATTCATTCCGACAACCTTCGGTTCTATTAGGGATATCCTACATGATTACACCTTACCAACCACCTAATCTAGTTCCATAACCACACTTGAGTCCTAAAGATTTTATACATACATAGACAGTCGTTTAAACCCTTTGAGTCTCACAGTTGTCTTGACCTTTTCAAGTCAAAATAAGGTCAGGGTCTTTTTCCGTTACGGTTTCTTACGAGATTGATGGTGTGTTAACGTGAGTAGAGTATACGATCGTTTCATTACTCGTTTCAAGAGATTCGGTCCGAAGTTGTCATGTACTTGGAACTTGAAGGTATACCAGATCGACCTAAATCTTTTCCGTTTCCCTGGTCTCTAGTTTAACGGTTCTAGACAACCTACTATCTTTTTCTTTCTCTCAAGGTCTTTTTTGTAGATGAAGACGAAGTAACTAATGCGATTTCGGAAACTAACACACCTAGTGTTGCTTGATACATTTTAAGAAGTTCTGGTGGACTGGCCGGAGGACATACATACAGTTCTTCGTTGTCAATCTTGTTCTGTACTTTATTACCTGACCAGGTTTAACCCTTTCCTCATACATTTTCAACATATAACAGTGGGACAAGTGAATTGAAGATACGTCTCATATAGTACCCTTTACGGCCCAACCTACTTCGTGTTCGACGTTAGTTCTAACAATCCTCTTTAGAACTATTGAAGTCTATACGACTACTGTGGTAGAAATACCGTCTTCCGGTTTTTCTTGATTTCTCGGGGAACTACTTCCAACTTCCCCTCTCACTTTTTCGACCGAATTTTAAGTTGTAAGTCATTTGATTCTAGTAGCATAAACCAGAGTAGTGCAGTGTTTTTTATCTACCCTTTTATCATCTTTGTCACTCTCTGAAATATAAAAACCCGAGGTTTTAGTGACGTCTACTACTGACACTGATACTTGAATTTTCTTGGAACTTGAAGGAACGAGGACACTTCTTTTCGATACTGGTTGGATTTGTCGTATAACTTTTCGTCTCTGTAATGAAGCGGTCGTTTCTAGGTAGATCAGTTTCGATACCAAAAAGGTCGTCAGTACATACCTACACTCTCACCTGGCATTTCTTTCATCTCACGACTTCGTAACTACGAAAACTCGACTACACAACCTCTTCTGCGAACTCTCAAGGAACCAAACGTTCCCCTAGTTTGGTCAGTTAGGATTCACTTTAGTCAGGACTTATAACTAACCTTCCTGACCACGACTTCGACTTCGAGGTTATGAGACCCGTGAACTACGTTTTTTGACTGAGAAACCTTTTCTGGGACTACAACCCTTTCTAACTTAAACCCTTCTCTTTACCTACTGTCTCACACTATACCAGCCTACTGTAACGATGGAGTTACCTGTACTCAAACTCGTCAGGTCCCTCAAACAGGACGTTTGTCTTCGGACCTCACGACGTCAGGTACCCCAATGTTTGTCAGTCTATACTGACTGACTGACTTTACTTGACTTTTGGATGACTATTCATAAAAGGTAAATGAAAGTCATCTAAAGTAAGGTACATTTTAAAACGTGATCAAGAGTGGTTGTACCAATTAGAAGTCCATACAAGACAATAGATGAGTTTCCTATTTTATAGTCGTCACAATTTAAATTACATTCCATCAAGTCATATATCGGAGTCGATGAAAAGGTAAAACAGACAGTGGTCGAAATGTTTAGAAGTGAAGTATTTATAGAAAAGTGGAATAAGACGTTATTTTACAATAGGGAGAGATTCAAAAGTCTTTTAAGAGTGATCGGACATTGAAAGAAGTTTTATAAACTTTCACTTTCACTTCAGTGAGTCAGTACAGAAACGGTGGGGTACCTGACATCGGATGTTCCGAGGAGGGAGGTACCCTAAGAGATCCGTTCTCATACCTCTTACTTTACAGTTTTCCTACACTGTGACTTTTTACTTCAGGGTCCAACCATCGACGGGTTATATGATGACCTCTAGTCACCTCTTTATTGAGGTCTTTCTTACTTCTTTGACTCGGTTTCATTTTTGTCGTAGGTCAACACCTACACGGTCCACTACCTTTATTTGAGGTTAGGACATTTCACGTTATAACGTGTCCTTGAATACGTCCAATCCAAGGATAATAGTCAACAATCCAAGTACATAGTTCCGTGGAGTTTGCTCTACTGTTCTCACTTGTAGTTGTAAAATCTTTAGTCACTCGATTTTACCTCACCCTACCCACTTAAATTGTCTCTACTGGTAATATAGATCATGACACCCGTTCTTATGGAATCTTCTTTACCTTATCGGTAGTATCAGTTGTTGTCTCAGGTTTTACGTCATGGATCTACGTCAGAGTTTTTACTGTTTTACTAGAGACAAGTGAAGGTACCGTTTGGTAAGTTATAGTGTCATTAGCTTCTGATACGGGACCGGTCATTACAACTTCTTCGACTTCACCTTGTGAAAGTCACTTCTGGATGTTCTGGAAGATCTTAATTGTACATTTTTTTTTACAGGGGAAGTAATATTCCCTGACCTTACTCTTCCATCCTTCAGTTTTCTGTGGACCTCATTGTCCGTTTAAACCGGAACCCCATGTCTTCATTCGTCCCGTTTTCGATTGTCTCAAACCGGTTCTCTTCCGTGATCAGTATCGTTTGTGGGAGAAGGTTGTTGTGTTCTCTTCTGAGATGTGTACCTGTAGTGGTTCACCAGTTATGACTTTAGTCTAACGAATATAATAAACGTCGGTTTCTGTCTCTTCGAGATGTGTCAGTCGTTTTTGTTTTGGTCCTCAACTGACAACGCGTCTAGTACTCGAAGGATAACGGTTTAAGTCTGACTTTGACTTCTTTCATCCCTTTTGTTGATCTGGTAAGTCAAGTCAAGTCAAGTCAAGTCAGTGAGTCAGTACAGGCTGAGAAGTGTTGTGGTACCTAACGTAGTAAGGTTCGAAGGGACAGATAGTGGTTGAGGGTCTCAAATGAGTTTGAGTAGAGGTAACTCAGCCACTACGGTAGGTTAGTAGAGTAGGAGACAGCAGTAGAAGAAGAAGACGGAACTTAGAAAGGGTCTTAATCCCAGAAAAGTCTATACTGGATTTAGTTTACGGAATACTAATGTTTCACCTTCTCTGTTTGTTTAAGTTCCCCAGTCTATACTATCTCACGGAATTCTTCGTGTCTACCACCAAGTAACGTAACATGTCCTCCGTCACTAGTTCTACTAGGGGTTCTTTTTCTTCACATTTTTCCGTTTTACTAAAAGAATCCTCCGGAATGTTTATAGACTCTTTTCCTTTCTAACTTTTCCGTTTCCTCTTTTCCTTTCTATATTGGTAAACTTAAGTCTCAAGGTTTCTTATCGTTCCTCTCTATTTTTCAGACGAAGTCACTAGTTNCTTACCTTTTCTGATCTCTATAGAAGTACTTTTAATCTCTGTGGTTCCTTATCAAGTACGTTTCTACCCCTATTATTTCCTTTTTTCGTCATATATGGATTGTCTTCGTCTTCTATAGTTCTTCTCCACCGTTCTTATGTGTCTTCTTGACACGTTTTTTCTAGAAACACTGGGTCTACTGGTGTTACCACACTAGTGAGTGGATCTCGGTCTATAAGACCTTACGTTTCAGTTCACCCGGAATCCTTCGTAGTGATACTTGTTTCGATCACCTCCACTACCTTAAGGTCAGTTTGACAAAGTTTAGGATTTTCTACTACGACACTTTCACGACATGAGTTATACGGTCGTTTGAACCTTTTGTGTCGTCACCGGTGTCCAGAACTTTTTCAGTCGAAAGTAAGGTAAGGGTTTCTGTTACAGTTTTTTACAAGTTTGATGACGTGTTCACGTGAGTAGAGTGTACGATCGCTTCACTACGAGTTTTAAGAGGTTCGGTTCGAAGTTGTCATATACTTGACACTCGAAGGTCTACCAGTTCAAAATGAACGTTTTCTTTCTCCTTGGTCCCTATTTTAACGGTTGGAGACAACCTAGTAGTTTTTCGGTATGTCAAGGTCCTTATAGATGGGACCGGAATAACTGATGTAATTTCGGAAACTGATACAACTAGTATTGGTTGACACCTTTTAAGAAGTTCTCTACCCTTATGGTCTGGTGGACTGGAAGAAGGACTCTTTTGACATACGTCCAGTTCTTCGTTGTCAATCTTGACCTGTACCTTTTTGTCTGAGCAAGGTTTAGTCCTTGCCTCATACAGTTCCGACATATAACAGTGGGACGAAGAAATTGAATATACGTCTTACGTAGTACACTTTACGACCCGACCTACTTCGTGTTCGACCTTAGTTCCAACGACCCTCTTTATAGTTATTGGAGTCTATACGTCTACTACGGTGGGAAAACCGTCTTTCGTTTCTTCTTCATTTCTCGGAGAACTAATTTCACTTTTTCCTCTCAATTTTTAATCGAAGTTAGAATTGTAAGTCTTTTGATTCCAGTACCGTAGACCAGGGCAGTGAAGTACCATTTATCTATCCCTTTGTTACCTTTGACACTCCCTGAAATATAAAAACCCGAGGTTTTAGTGACGTCTACCACTGACGTAGGTTCTTTATTTTTCTGAGAACGAAGAATGTTCTTTTCGATACTGGTTGGATCTGACGTAAAATTTTCCGTCTCTGTAATGAAAGGGTTGAACAAGACAGATCAGTTTCGATACCAAAAAGGTCATCAGTACATACCTACACACTCAACGTGACATTGTTTTTACTCACGACATCTTAACTACGAAAACTTGACACCACAATCTCTTCTGAGAACACTAAGGGAACCTGACGTTCCTCTAGGTTGGCTAGTTAGGATTTACTTTAGTTAGGACTTATAAGATACCTTCCTGACTACACCTTCGACTCTGAAGTTATGAAACCGGTGGACTACACTTCTTGGTTGAGGAACCTTTTCGGGGACTACAACCCTTGCAAACTTTCGTACTCCTCTTCTCCTAATGTCTCTTACTCTACTGACCTACAGTAGTGACTATGTTCTCTGTATTCAAAGTCATCAGAGATTATAAACCAACTACCTGTCCCTTAGGAGCTCACGACGTAAGGAACCTCAGCGTTTCACAACCTGTCTTGACTTGTTGACTTGATTGACTGACTTGACTTATTATACTCAGATCATTTATCCACTGACTATATTATCTTTAAGAAGGTAAAAATAAAGATAAACTTAATAAGTCAGAAACAGATACGGATATACTTCACACCTTTTGTTTAATATAAAAATAAAATAAATTCTTTGATTAGATCTACTCGAGTTATTATCTACTGACATGGTTTATATATCACCTTAGTAACTTTCCTTTTTTTTTTTTTGTCCTTCCCTTTTTAGTTAGTCTTCTCCTAAACTTCGTCGTCTTTAACATACAAATTTACATAACCTCCATAATCAAGAAGACTGTTATCACAAACCTTGAACCTTCCTCTACTCTGATTCCTTGTTTTTCTGGTCTTAACTCTCCATAGCATAAAGTACGTCTTAAGTGACAAATAAGACACTTATACTTACAGTAACTGTAAATAAATAAAAGACAACAAAAAGTCAGGATTCAGTACAAGGTGAGAAACACTGGAGTATCTGACATCTTAAGGTCATAAGGAACGGGAAGTGACGGAGAAACTCAAACGAGTGTAAGTACAGGTAAGTCAACTAATACGGTAAGTTGGTAGAGTAGGAGACAGTAACGGAAGAGGGAGACGGGAGTCTGTAAGGGCCGTAGTCCCATAAAAGGTTATTCACCTGAGCAAGTAGTCCCCTGGTTTGATGACCTCGAAGTCGTAGTCAGGAAGGTTTATTATAAGTATCAACTAAAGGAAATCCTAACTGACCAAATTAGAGGAACAACAGGTTCCCTGAGAGTTCTCAGAAGAGACCGTGGTGTCAAACTTTCGTAGTTAAGAAAGCACGGATAGGAAGAAGTACCATATTGAGAGTGTAGGTATATACTGACCTTTATGGTATCGAAACTTATACATCTGAAGACAACCGTTTCACTACGGAGTAGAGAAATCATACGACGATCCAAACAGTATCGAAAGGACGGTTCTCCGTTTGTACAGAAAGTTAAATATAGACGGTAGTAATAGTTGTCAGTAAAAGCTCGGATTTTTCTCTTTTAAACAGTGAGAAAGGTGAAAGAGGTGAAGATATTCGGTACTTCACTACCCTGGTTTACGGTACTAGAAGTACAAAACTTACGACTCAAAGTTAGGTCGAAAAAGTGAGAGGAGAAAGTGGAAGTAGTTCTCCTATAAATCAAGGAGAAGTGAAAGACGACCATTTCAGAACAGTAGACGTATAGTTAATAACTATAAAGGGGATCCGTAAACTTACGTCGGACACTAAGTAGGTGGGACCGTAAAACATAGTACACGAGACGTATATTCAATATATTCGTGTCACTGTCATATGTCGTACAGAATGAGGAAAGGTTTAAAACTCTGTGAGGTAACAAGTTACAGGTCAAAGAACTGGACGTATGTTCAAAGAGTCCTCTGTCCATTCCACCGGACCATAAGGGTAAAGGAGTTCTTAAAAGGTGTTAAAAGACACTAGGTGTGTCAGTTTCTGAAATAGTATCAGTTACTTCGTCTTGATCTACATAAAACCTTTAGGTGGGGGGCGGGGTGGTAAAAAAAAAAAAAAACTACTAGGTTACCTACAACCGTTAAACAAGAGACCAAAGAGACGAAAAATATTTATGTCAAACATGTAGGCCTTCAAGAGTCAAGTGTATAACGACTTCTGATAAAACTTCCTAAAAGACGTAATGGAACAATCGTATACTTCACTCGTGTTAACATGTTTTAAATTTGTAATAAAAGTAACGGGAATAAACTCTAACCTTATCTTTGATTACAAAGAGTCGGGACACCGGTGACGACTCAACAGGTTTGAACGACTGTATAACTTACGTCGTACAATCGTCGTAGTAACAAATCCGAGACTTTATCGAGTCGACCTTAAGGTAGTGGAGGTTATCGAAACAAACATCCGAAGGATTCCGGTTGAACTGATTTTAAGGTCCTACAGACCGAGATCCACTTACTGGTGTTGTAATACTAATAATACTACTCAGTATTTCTAATAAAAAAAATTATTAAAAAGGTACATAATATCGGTGGAGAAGTGTAGAGAGAACGAAAACTATACAAAAAAAAGGGAAGTAGTACGGGAAGACCGAACTTTTAAAGGGAAATATAAAGATTATAGATACTTCTCTAAAGATCAGAAAGGGTAAGTTAGCAAAATGAGAAAAAGAAACGTGACAATTGAATTCTTCTGGAAGAATAGAGAGGAACGGTAAGAAAAGAAATGTCGTAACCTGAACTGAAATTAGTGGTCTGTATAGGAGTCAACTCGTAACAAAGGTGAAACCGAGTCCGAGAAGTAAGAAAGACTTCGATATCATCAACAGGAAACGAGAAGGGGTTATCGTATAACCTTTGAAAGACTGGGTACCCCGCGTAGACGACCACACTATAAAAAAACGAAAAAGTATCAAAAGTACCTCAAAAGTTCCGTTTTTATGAAGTCACCCAACGGTAAAGGAAGAATTTACATGCTACAAAACAGTCTTAAGAGGTGACACTGGGTACAGATTCGACTATAACGTTCAGTACCAAGTGTCGAAGGAACTCAATGTGTTCGGAGGAGTGGTCCTGTTCCAACAGTTTAAAAAAAAAAAAAAATTTCGTGACTTTATATTCCTTAACATTTATGATACTTTTCACAATCAGAGAGTCAACACAGACTGAGAAACACTGGGACACTTGATAAAGGGTGGTCCGAGAGACAGGTAGAAGGATTTCCTTACTTTATTGGAATGTCCATTTTTACTACGTTAAAGTTCTTCTATAGGAAAGATGTTATACCTAGAAGTAATTATGGAACACACGAATCAACGAGTCAACACAGGTTGAGAAACACTGTACTACCTGACATTGGGTGGTCCGAGGAGACAGGTACCCCTAAGAGGTCCGTTCTTATAACCCCACCCGACGGTAAGGAAACAGGTCCCTTATAAGGGTTTGGTCCCTAGTTCGGGTCCAGAGGACGTAACGTTCGTCTAAGAAACGACATATTCCTTGGTCCTTAGTCCTTTAGGAAGTAATTATGGAATGTTTATTAAAATATGTATTTTTAATTTCCGTATATAGGTTATATACCCGAAGAGTTCACCGGGTCACCATTTCTTATGCAGACGGTTACGTCTTCTGTCTCTTTCCTCCTAAGTCAGGGACACAGTCCTTCTAGGAGACCTCCTCCTACACCGTTGGGTGAGGTCAAAAGAACGGACCTCTTAGGATACCTGTCTTCTAGAATTTTCTCAACCTGTACTAACTCGTACATAGTCAAGTCAAGTCAAGTCAGTGAGTCAAGTCAAGTCAAGCCAAGTCAGTGAGTTAGCACAGACTGAGAAACACTGGGGTATTTAACGTCGTGTGGTCCGGAGGGACAGGTAGTGGTTGAGGGCCTCAAGTGAGTCTGAGTGCAGGTAGTTCAGTCTCTACGGTAAGTCGGTAGAGTAGGAGAGAGCAGGGGAAGAGGAGGACGGGGGTTAGGGAGGGTCGTAAGTAAAAGGTTACTTAGTTGAAAAGCGTACTCCACCGGTTTCATGATCTCAAAGTCGAAATCGTAGTAAGGAAGGTTTCTTTAAGGTCCCGACTAGAGGAAGTCTTACCTAACCAACCTAGAGGAAATGTAATAAGAATAAGTCGTATATCGATTTTCGGGTAATTCAAGAATATTAATATCGGACACAAGTAAGTTCGGATAACTAATTGAGTTACTTTAAGTTCGTATGAACTGAAAACACTCAATATACGATGTTATTAATATCTACGTTGGAATCTTTTCAGTTCCTACACGACTAACATAAAACCTTTTGGTCAGCTTTCATACTAACTTTACAATGGTTTAATTCTTTTCCTTCTTTCGATTTACTTAATTAGTTACTAAACGATGTAAATGTAATAAACTACTTAAATTTGTGTTAAATCTTTGTTCAACTCCAACACCCTAAATTATTTCGTTTTATCAGATCATAATCTTTACGTAAGCCTCATTTATACTCAAACCATTTTTCAAACCCTTTTTTTAGTGTACCTTAATTTATATTTCAAGATTTTGTCTTGTTTGGTTTAGGGAATACTAATATGTCACCTTTACTCTTTATCTAAATTCCCTGATCTAGACTATCTAACTCACGGACTACTTGATACCTGTCTCTAAACACTTTCACATGTCCTCTGTCCCTAGTTCTGGTAGGAGTACCTTTTCTTTACGTTTTTTCGTTTTACCGACAGACCCCTCCGTAATGTTTATCGACACTTTTCTTCTCTTCGTTTTTCGTTCTTCTTTTTCTTTCTATATTCGTAGACTTACGTCTAAAGGTTTCTTACCGTTTCTCTCTATTCTTGCGGAAGGAGTCACTAGTTACATTTCTTTATCTCCTTTTTTTGTTTTACCCTTTCTGATCTCAAGAGAAGTTCTTTTAATCTCTATGGTTCCCTTGTAAAGTACGCTTCTACCTGAGCTATTTCCTGTCTTTACCATACCTAGATTGTCTTCGTCTTCTATAATTCTTCTCCACCGTTCTTATGTGTCTTGACATGTTTTTTATAGAAGTACTGGTTCTATTAGAACTAACACACTAGTGAGTGGATCTCGGTCTATAGGACTTTACACTTCAGTTCATCTTGAAACTTTCGTAGTGATGCTTGTTTCGATCACCTCCACTACCTTAAGGTTAACTAGATAAAGTTTAGGATTTTCTACTACGACACTTTCACGATGTGAGTTATACGGTCGTTTAAACCTTTTGAGTCGTCACCGGTGTCCTGACCTTTTCCAGTCAAAAGTAAAGTTAGGGTTTCTTTCCGTTACGGTTTCTTACGAGTTTGGTGACATGACAACGTGAGTAGAGTGTACGATCATTTCAGTACGAGTTTTAAGAGGTTCGGTCCGAAGTCGTTATGCACTTAGTACTTGAAGGTCTAGAAGTTCGACCAAAATCTTTTCCGTCTCTTGGTCTCTAGTTTGACGGTTGTAGGTGCCCTAGTACCTTTTTCGTTCTCTCAAGGTTTTTTATAGATGAAGACAAAATAACTGATACGGTTTCGGAAACTGAGACACCTAGTGTTATTTGACCTTTTAAGAAGTTCTGTTCCTTTATGGCCTGGTGGACTAGTCGGAGAACTCTTTGGATATACGTCAAGTCCTTCGTTGTTAATATTGACCTGTATCTTGTTGTCTGATAAGGTTAATCCTTTTCCTCATTCAGTTCCGACATATAACAGTGGGACGAATAAGTTGAATATACATCTCGTATAGTACTCTTTGTGACCTGATGACCTTCTTCGTGTTTGACCTTAGGTCTAACGGTCCTCTTTATAGTTATTGGAGTCTATACGTCTACTGTGGTGGGAATACCGTCTTTCACTTCTCCTTGATTTTCCGGAGAACTACTTTCACTTTCTCCTCTTACTTTTTCAACCCGATTTCAAGTTGTAAGTCTTTTGTTCCAGTACCGTAGGTTAAGGTAGTGAAGTACCCTTTATCTACCCCTTTGTCACCTTTGTCACAGTCTGAAATAAAAATCCCCAAGTTTTTAGTGACGTCTACCACTGACGTCGGTACTTTAACTTTCTGTGAATGAGGAACCTTCCTTTCAATACTAGTTGGATCTATCGTATAAGTTTTCGTCTCTATAATGAAACGCTTGTTTCCAGGTAGATCAGTTCCGATACTAAAAAGGTCACCAGTACATACCTACACTCACAACCTGACACTTCTTTTGACTCGTGGTCTATTAACTACGAAAACTTGATACCACAACCTCTTCACGGCCCTCGGTCGTGCTCTCTAGGGTGGATCCTGTTCCAGTACACCTCCACTGGACTGTCCGTTCCACCTAGTCCTGAGCTCCCTGAGGGACCTGGAGGAACTCGTAGATGGGGTTTGGTTTTAGACAGATAAAGGACATATGATATAATACGGTAAGTGGTTGAGAAGACTGTAATTGTCCCCCGATAGGGNTTGTTTCCAGGTAGATCAGTTCCGATACTAAAAAGGTCACCAGTACATACCTACACTCACAACCTGACACTTCTTTTGACTCGTGGTCTATTAACTACGAAAACTTGATACCACAACCTCTTCACGGCCCTCGGTCGTGCTCTCTAGGGTGGATCCTGTTCCAGTACACCTCCACTGGACTGTCCGTTCCACCTAGTCCTGAGCTCCCTGAGGGACCTGGAGGAACTCGTAGATGGGGTTTGGTTTTAGACAGATAAAGGACATATGATATAATACGGTAAGTGGTTGAGAAGACTGTAATTGTCCCCCGATAGGGACTGACGGAAAAAGACCTCTTTTAGTTGAATCCCGAGATCACTATTAGATGACCCGTACTTTCCTCGTAAAGTTGAGTTTGAGGCGACAATCGTAAGATCGAACGAACCGTCCAAATAGGTCTGAGAACGGTGATACGTATTCTAACAAGTGTTTAGTACTCTGCCCTTCGGATTCGTAAGATTTTTATATCTCGGGAAACTCCCCACTTTTTCAAAATAATTTAATTGTGACGACTTCCCAAAGTAATAACTCGGTAACGAACGACGGTTAAGGATATAGGGAATAGGTAACACACGGACACTCATGTAATCAATTATATCAACCTTACATTCTTTTTGTTCATCATCGGAACCATAATTGGTGTAGTCTGGAAACTCGATTATTCAAGAAAAAAATAACAACAACAACATTGTGTGACGTGGAAAAGAGGTACTCTTACATTGAGACAAATCATGAAAGACTCCGACTGTGTCTAATCTCCATATTTCTTTTTTTTTTTTTTTTTGTGAAGTTCCCTTTTGTTCAAAAGACCAACTAGTTGGAAATAGTTTTTTCCCAGTATTTTACAGTTGTCCGGAGGTTCCGGGTCTCTATTACATGTGTTGTATTCTGGGAACAAATACCCTTTCCATACGTCTCTTTTAGGACCAAAGCTATTCCCGTTTTGACGACCTTACAAACTCGACTGAGACGTACTGAAACGTAGAAAGTAAAAGGTGAGACATGTTCAGTCCCATATTTTCAAGAAAAACTTTTATTTCAATACCTGGAGCGAGTGGATTCGAACCAGAGGACCACAGTAAGAAGGCAAGAGGTTACGGCAATTAGGACTCACATAGGGACCTGAGACGACTCCGACCTGGGGTCGTCTCTTCTGAGAGTTCTCAGGGAACCGGATGTTTCTCTAGGTTGGTCAGGTAAGATTTCCTCTAATCAGGACCCATAAGTAACCGTCCTGACTAGGACCCCGACTCTGAGGTTATAAAACCGGTGGAGTACACTTCTCAACTGAGTAACCTTTTCTGAGACTACGACCCTCCCTAACACCCGTCCTCCTTTTCCCCTGCTGTCTCCAACTCTACCGACCTACCGTAATGGCTGATCTTCCTGTACTCAAACTCACTTGAGACCCACAACCACTACCTATTCCTCCGGACCTCACACACTAAGTACCCCAGCGTTTCTCACCCTGTGTTGACTGGCTGACTTGACTTGACTTTTATCCTCATTATATTCTTATCGACTTTTTATTATAAAATGAGAGAGACCACTTAACTTATTTATCACAAGAAATCCTCTGTTTAATATAAGAAATTGACAGGAAAACGAAAGACTATAAAGTCTTTAATTAAAATACTAACTTTAACACTTATAATTTACTGATAATAAACGTATGTAATGGACAATGGACGAATGTCATGAATTGTTTCACGGGTTGTATCCTCAAGTAAATTAAAAATAGAACTACATCTAAAAACAATAGAAACTTTTTCTATCATGTTCCGACAGTAGTGCTATCGACGACGAAAACTAACTTGTTATCTCATACAGGTACAGATTAACCGGATTTATAGTAAGTCGGATGATTGACATGAAGTATATGTGAATTTGCGTAATTGCAGAGTCTTATTGAAGTGTTTAAGTAGATGCAAGGGGATTGCTGAGGACTAAGACTCTCGAGACTTCAATCTAGATTAAGTCTTAGGAGTAAAGTTTTCAATTCTATACTCACACCCTAGTCAATTAGTTTGTCACCACACCATGATGATTAGACTTGATTATGGTCCTAGAGTATTGAAGATAAAGAACGGGAAAGAGAATGTGGTAATGTGATACTATGACATGATATAAACCGTGTATAAAATCTTCATGTTATAAACAATTTGAACTACTGATCTTAACTCCCAGACTCAAACCTGACACCGTCGGTTGTCATTATAAGGAGTCAAACTGACCGGCATAACCCTGTAGACACTCTGTTTAAACCATTCAGTAATATCTTTGGTTTATTTTACCATAAATCAGACATTAGGTAATTAAATAATTATTTAGATAATTCACTAATATATAATCAGATCCCTAACACTTATGTCAATAATTATTTTAGGGACGGGATTGACTCTATCTGTCCTATCCTGTCTGAAATTTCTTTATTGTCAAATAATCTGCCATAATTGACACCACAATCTCTTCTGAGAACTCTCAGGGAACCTGACGTTCCTCTAGGTTGATTAGATAAAACTTCCTCTAGTCGGGACCCTAAAGAAACCTTCCTTACTACGATTTCGACTTTGAGGTCATGAAACCGGTGGAGTACGCTTCTCAACTGAGTAACCTTTTCTGAAACTACGACCCTCCCTAACCCCCGTCCTCCCCTTCCCCTGCTGTCTCCTACTCTACCGACCTACCACAGTAACTGAACTACCTGCACTCAGACTTACTTGAGACCCTCAACCACTACCTGTCCCGCCGGACCGTACGACGTTAAGTACCCCAGCGTTTCTCAGCCTGTGCTGACTCACTGACTTGACTTGACTTGACTTAATGATATCTTTTTTTAATCTCGACTTTTTACCCTGTCCGTTGTAGTCTTACCTAAAGTATATTAAAATTACTTCCTCCAGTCATTTTCAGAGTAATTTTATAAGTATAAATTTCGGTACATCAATAACGTCATTTCTCATAAGATTCGTCTTATAGTTCTCGTGTACAAAACTTCATCCTTACCAAAACATTCTTTGTTCTTTCCATTGAACTGACATCATCTGGTTCACTCCCTTCTTCTACATCCTTTACCCCAGTCTTTCCCTTCTACTTTGGTCCGAGTAGGACCGAAGATGTAGTCTGAAAAAGTGACTGAAAAAAGGATTGTACGTCCTGACGAAGTCTTCCAAAATACGTCTCTCAACTTTACCAGACTACCTATAAAGTTATCATAGTAGGATACACACGTTACGACTTTTATCTGAATTCCCCTATTTCCAGTTTTATCCTTTTGTCAATTCTCTATTACGATATTAGGAAGGACCAGTTGATGTGTCACTTCCTATTATCAGAATGTCTATTGGTCCTGTAACTATTCTTAACGATCCTAACATCCAAGTCTCAAGATATTTATCAGAATGGTATATGATGTAAGGTATTGTTTTTTAGGAACGTATAATTTTTTTATTATTACACTTTTACTTTTTTAGTGTAACGAAATATCTAATATAATTACATCCGTTTATAATTTCTAAAAAGTCACATTTAATATGAACGTAAGTCTAATATTTAATTAACGTTTTATTTTACGAAACATAGTAACTAAATACATAGGTGTCTATGGTGTACTTATATGAAAATTTAACCGTTGAATCATTAAGTTAACGTAATAAGAATTAATGAGTTGAATAAAACAGGTAAGACTGTTTTGTACCAGGTGACCTCTTCCCTTACCGGAGGTGTCATGAGAACGGAACTCTTGGGGTACTTGTCATACTTTTCCGTTTTTCTATCCTGTGACTTTCTACTTGAGTGGTCCACCATCCACGGGTTATACGATACGATGACCTATAGTCACCTCTTTATTAAGGTCTTTCTTACTTCTCTACCTCGGTTTCGTTTTGAACACCTACACTGACCATTACCTTCATTTCAGACTACGACATTTCTCATTTTAACGTATCCTTAGACCTTACAATCCAGCTACTTAGTTCCTTTTAACCTTCATAAGTTTGTCCTCTATCATTCTCATTTGTAGTTGTAAGATCCTTAGTCGTTTGATTCTACCTGACATTACCCACTTAACACGAGTTCTTAGGAAATCTTCTTTACCCCATCAGTACTATCAGTTTGTTCTCAGGTTTTACGTCATGAACCTACGTCAGAGTTTATACTGTCTTACCAAAGACAAACAAAGGTTCCGTTTAGTAAGTCATAGTATCATTAGGTTCAGATACGGGACTCTTCATTACGACTTCTTTGACTTCGACTTACCAAGGTATTTCTGGATGTTGTGGAAGATCTTGATTGTAAGTTTTTTCTATAGGAAAAGTAATATCACCTGACTTTACTTTTTCTTCCTTAAGTTCTCTATGGACCTTAAACCGGAACCTCATGTCTTCATTCGTCCTGTTTCCGATTGTCTCAAAACAGTTCTCTTACGTGACCAGTATCGTTTGTGTGAGAAGGTTGTTGTGTTCTCTTCTAAGATGTGTACCTATATTAGTGTACCAGTTATGGCCTTAGTCTAACGAATATAAGAAACGTCGGTTTCTACCTCTTCGAGATATGTTAGTCGTTTTTGTTCCGGCCCTTTACTAACACCGAGTATACTACTTGAGGAATAACAGTTTAAGTCTGACTTAAACTTCTTTCATCCCTTTTGGTGATCTGGTAAGTACAAACTGACTTTAGTTTAGGTAATGCTAATATTTCACCTTCACTGTTTATCTAAGTTCCCTAATCTAGACTATCTGTCATACGGACTTGTTCATACCTGCCTCCAAGTACTGTAACATGTCTTCCACGACTAATTCTGGTAGGGACTCTTTTTCTTTACGTTTTTCCGTTTTACCAACAGACTCCTCCGGAATGTTTATCGACTCTTTTGTTTTCTACCTTTTCCGTTTTCTCTTTCCCTTTCTATATGGTTAAACTTACGTCTCTATGTTTCTTATCGTTCCTCTATATTCTTTCGGAAGGAACCAATAGTCACGTTTATTTATCTCCTTTTGTTATCTTACCCTTTCTGCTCTCTAAAGAAGTCCTTTTGATCTCTATGGTTCCCTTAAAAGTAAGTTTTTACTCGTGTTATTTCCTGTCTTTTTTACACCTGGATTGTCTTCGTCTTCTATAATTCTTCTTCACCACTCTTACGTGTCTTCTTGATATGTTTTCTCTAAAAGTGCTGGGTCTATTAGTTGTACTACACTAGTGAATGGATGTCGATCCGTAAGACCTTACTCTTACGTTCCCCTGGAATCCTTCGTAGTTATCCTTGTTTGATCACTCCACTGTCTTAAGATCGACTCGATTAAGTTTAGGATTTTCTACTACGACACTTTCACGACGTGAGTTATACGGTCGTTTAAACCTTTTGAATCGTCACCGGTGTCCTGACCTTTTATAGTCAAAACTAAGGTTAGGGTTTCTTTCCGTTACGGTTTCTTACGACTTTGATGGTGTGTTAACGTGAGTAGAGTGTACGATCGATTCATTAGGAGTTTTAAGAGGTTCGGTTCGAAGTTGTCATACACTCGGTATTTGAAAGTCTACAAGTTCTACGAAAATCTTTTCTGTCTACTTGGTCGCTAATTTAACGGTTGTAGGCGAACTAGTAGTTTTTTCGTTCTCTCAAGGTCTTTTTGTAGATGAAGACGAAATGACCGATGTAGTTTCGGAAACTGAAACACCGAGTGTTTTTTAACGTTTTAAGAAGTTCTCTACCCTTATGGTCTGGTGGACTGGACGGAGGACTCTTTAGACATACCTCGAGTTCTTCGTTCTTCATCTTGACCTGTACTTTGTTGTCTGACCAAGGATTAGTCCTTTCCTCATGAAATTCCGATAGAAACAGTGGGACGAATAAATTGAATAAATGTCTAATGTAGTACGTTTTACGACCCGACCTACTTCGTGTTCAATCTTAGTTCTTACGACCGTCTTTATAGTTATTGTAGTCCATACGTCTACTGTGGTGGGAAAACCGTGTTTCGTTTCTTCTTGATTTCTCGGAGAGTTGTTTTCACTTTCTCCACTCACTTTTTCAAACGAATTTGGAGCCGTAAGTCTTTTGATTATAGTACGTAGTTCAGGGTAGTAAAACACCGTTTATATACTTCTTTGTTATCTTTGGTACTGTCTGAAATAAAACCCCCCGAAGTTTTAATGACGTCTACAACTGACATCGGTACTTTAATTTTCTGAGAACGAGGAACCTTCTTTTCGATACTGGTCGAATCTACGGTATAATTTTTCGTCTCTATAATGAAACGGTTGTTCCAGGTAGATCAATTTCGATAACAAAAAGGCCATCAGTATATACCTATACTCTCTACCTGATATTTTTTTTCGACCCACGGTTTCTTAACTACGAAAACTTGACACTACAACCTCCTCTGAAAAATCTCTGAGAAACTGACGTTCCTCTAGGGTGGTCAGGTAGGATTTCATTCAGTCAGGACGTATGAGTAACCTTTCTGATTACAACTTCGACTTTGAGGTTATGAAACCTGTGGACTACGTTTCTCGACTGTGTAAACTTTTTTGAGACTACTACCCTTACAAACTTCAACCCTCCTCATTCCCTACTGTATCCTACTCTACAAACCTACTGTAGTGACTGAGTTACCTGTACTCAAACTCATACAAGGTTCTCAACCTTACCTATCCCTTAGGACCGCACGACATCAGGTACCCCAGCGTTTCTCAACCTGTACCGACTCGATGACTTGACTGACTAAAAAGATAATAAAAACAAGTAAGTAACATGTCTTCTTCGTGAAGTACATCTTACTATTACGACGTTTGAGGAATCATATATAAAAAACTTCGTATTTAATTATATTTTATTTTTTTTACAACTAATTTTTACTGAAAGATACTAGTTATTTTCAATAAAACAAATTATTTTAATATAAGAATTTATGACATATAGGTCCCGTATGGTTTGTATTTGTATATAAAAAGACAGGGTAAGTATTGAGGTTTTGTCTAAAATCTTTGAAGTAATTGAATCTCACCTTTCTAATAAGGATATGATCTTACTGTGGATCTTATTCTAGTCCAGAACCCTAGTTACGTTAAAAAAGATCTAAGGGATGAATTGTCATCAGATCTAAACATGTGAGTCATCGTCACTTTTGTATGTATAAAAGTAAAGTCAAACGGAAATATTAAAAAATTTTATAATAATATATGTCAACTACTAAGACAGAGACTTTCAACAAACCGTCTGACTTAGTAATTGACTGTAGACCGATTCCTACCATAAAATTTGTACAGGTCTTAATTAGTCTTTGTCGTACAATGTCGAATTTTCCAATCGTATCGGGAAAACTACCATCTAAAATTAAATGAAAGTAAGTCAAGTCAAGTTAAGTCAGTGAGTCAAAACAGACTGAGAGACTCTGTGCTACTTAACGTCGTGCGGTCCGGAGGGACAGGTAGTGGTTTAGGGTCTCAAGTGTGTCTGAGTGCAGGTAGCTCAGTCACTACGGTAGGTCGGTAGGGTAGGAGACAGCGGGGGAAGAGGAGGACGGGAGTTAGGGATGGTCGTGGTCTCAGAAAAGGTTGCTCAGTTGAGAAGCGTACCACACCGGTTTCATGACCTCAAAGTCGAAATCGTAGTAAGGAAGGTTTCTTTAGGGTCCCGACTAGAGGAAGTCTTACCTGACCCACCTAGAGGAACGTCAGGTTCCCTGAGAGTTCTCAGAAGAGGTTGTGGTGTGAAGTTTTCGTAGTTAAGAAGCCGCAAGTCGGAAGAAGTGTCAGGTTGAGAGTGTAGGTATGTACTGGTGTCCTTTTTGGTATCGGAACTACTCTGCCTGGAATCA
Organism: Capra ibex; assembly: GCA_006410555.1. Lineage (NCBI taxonomy): Eukaryota > Metazoa > Chordata > Mammalia > Artiodactyla > Bovidae > Capra > Capra ibex. Next base: position 50,502,892 of record SJYO01016970.1, on the reverse strand, counting down.
GCCGTTTCATTACAGAGACGAAAACTTATACGATAGATCCAACCAGTATTGAAAGGAAGGTTCCTCTTTCGCAGAAAATTAAAGTACCGACGTTAGTGGTAGACGTCACTATAACCTCGGTTTTTTTATTATTATTATTATTTCAGACTGGGACAAAGGTGACAAAGGGGTAGATAAAGGGTACTTCACTACCCTGGTTTACGGTACTAGAAGTAAAAGACTTATAACTCGAAATCCGGTTGAAAAAGTGAGAGGTAAAAGTGAAAATAGTTCTCCGAAAAATCAAGGAGAAGTGAAAGACGGTATTCCCACCACAGTAGACGTATAAACTCCAATGACTATAAAGAGGGTTGTTAGAACTAAGGTCGAACACAAAGAAGGTCAGGTCGTAAAGAGTACTACATGAGACGTATCTTCAATTTATTCGTCCCACTGTTATATGTCGGAACTGTATGAGGAAAAGGATAAACCTTGGTCAGACAACAAGGTACAGGTCAAGATTGACAACGAAGGACATAACGTATGTCTGAAGAGTTTTCCGTCCAGTCCACCAGAACATAAGGGTAGAGAAAGTCTTAAAATGTGTCAAATAACACTAGGTGTGTCAGTTTCAGAAACCGTATCAGTTATTTCGTTTTTATCTACAAAAAGACCTTGGGTGAACGAAAAAGGTACTAGGTCACCTACAACCGTTAAACTAGAGACCAAAGAGACGGAAAAGATTTTGGTCGAACTTCGACTTCAACTTACGAAGATACTTCTGGATGTTCTGGAAAATCTTAATTGTGGGTTTTTTCTACGGGAAAAGGAATATCCCCTGACCTTACGTTTACATCCTTCAGTTCTTTGTGGACCTCATTGTCCGTTTAAACCGGAACCTTACACCTTACTTCGTCCCGTTTCTGATTGTCTCAAAACGGTTCTTTTACGTGACCAGCATCGTTTGTGGGAGAAGGTTGTTGTGTTCTCTTCTGAGATGTGTACCTGTAGTGGTACCAGTTGTGACTTCAGTCTAACTAATATAAGAAACGTCAGTTTCTACCTCTTCGAGATATCTCAGTTGTTTTTGTTCTGGTCCTTGACTGACACCGAGTCTATTATTTGAGGAATAATGGTTTAAGTCTGAATTTAACTTCATTCATCCCTTTTGGTACTCTGGTAAGTCCATACTGGATTTAGTTTAGGGAATACTAATATGTCACTTTCACTCTTTGTCTAAATTCCCGAATCTAGACTATCTATCTCACGGACTACTAGATACCTTACTCCAAACACTGTGACATGTCTTCTGTTCCTAGTTCTGGTAGGGGTACCTTTTCTTTACATTTTTTCGGTTTACCGACAACCATTCCGGAATGTTTATCGACACTTTTCTTCTCTCCGTTTTTTGTTTCCTCTTTTCCTTTCTATATTCGTAGACTTACGTCTCAAGGTTTCTTGTCGTTCTTCTCTATTCTTTCGGAAGAAGTCGCTAGTTACGTTTCTTTTCCTCCTTTTCTTGTCTTACCCTTTCTGATCTCTAGAGAAGTTCTTTTAATCTCTATGGTTCCCTTGTAAAGTACGTTTCTACCCGAACTATTTCCTGTCTTTACCATACCTCGATTGTCTTCGTCTTCTATAATTCTTCTCCACCGTTCTTATGTGTCTTCTTGACATGTTTTTTCTAGAAGTTCTGGGTCTATTAGTACTACTACACTAGTGAGTGGATCTCGGTCTGTAAGACCTTACACTTCAGTTCAGCCGGAATCTTTCGTAGTGATGCTTGTTTCGACCACCTCCACTACCTTAAGGTCAACTCGATAAAGTTCAGGACTTTCTACTACGACACTTTCACGACGGGAGTTAAACGGTCGTTTAAATCTTTTGAGTCGTCACCGGTGTCCTGACCTTTTCAAGTCAAAAGTAAAGTTAGGGTTTCTTTCCGTTACGGTTTCTTACGAGTTTGATGGTGTGTTAACGTGAGTAGAGTGTACGATCATTTCATTACGAGTTTTAAGAGGTTCGGTCCGAAGTCGTTATACACTTGAAAGTAAGATCGTTCTCATTTTCTCTAATGAACTTATTAGTCCAGGTAGTCTACGATCGAATTCAGTAGTATCTTGAATCTAGTACCAACTTTGTCATTTCTTGAGTCCTAATGGGAGAAACCCCGGATACTAGATAGTCGTACAAGTTTCCTAAGTCATCGAACTATCCGTCATTTCTTATTTCCTGGATTTGTATAAATACTCTCTCCGAATGGTTGATTAACTTATTTATTTCTGTCTTTACTCTAACTATATTATGGTGATGATGAAGTCAAGTCTAGTCAAGTCAAGTCAACGAGTCAGCACAGGTTGAGAAACACTGGGGTGCTTAGTGTCGTACGGTCCGGAGGAATCCAGATATATTTAACCAACAACCTCTTCCTTTACCGATGGGTGAGGTCATAAGAACGGACCTCTTAGGGTACCTGTCTCCTCTGACCGCCCAATATGGGGGAACCCCAGCGTTTCTCAGCCTGTGCTGACTCGTTGATTGTGTGTGTATAACCATAATAGATTCATTGAATAGGAGAATTTTCCCCATGAAAATAGTATCTTTCAGAAATAAGTGAGGTAGCAAATATAATTTTATATAGTTATGTATGGGTTTGAGTATCCATTAAGTAATCATTTTCCAATCAATAATATAAATAAAATTCACGAATAAGTCAAGTCAAGTCAAGTCAAGTCAGCGAGTCAGCACGGGCTGAGAAACGCTGGGGTACTTAGTGTCGTGCGGTCCGGAGGGACAGGTAGTGGTTTAGGGTCTCAAGTGAGTCTGAGTGCAGGTAGCTCAGTCACTACGGTAAATCGGGAGAGTAGGAGACAGCAGGGGAAGAGGAGGACGGGGGTTAGGGAGGGTCGTAGTTTCAGAAAAGGTTACTCAGTTGAAAAACGTACTCCACCGGTTTCATGACCTCGAAGTCTAAAGAAACCTTCCTAAAGACACCTTCACGAATAATCGGAGATCTAAATTAAGTAGACCAGTAAAAGGAGAGTATACGGACATAGATAATTATGAATGTAAAAAAAGATATAATGTAGTAATAATTCAAAGAATGAAATTGGTTGGTAGAGAAATAGGATACTTAGATAAATAGAACTTTAACTTTCCTTTGTATCTTAATTTTCTTATTTTGTATAGGTCGGATAATGTCCTTCGACCAAGATAATTATCAATTTATAATCTTTCTAAAGTCTCTTTAATCTTTAGAAGTTAAAATCTCTTTCACTTGCAAATATAACTACAGTAACGTCTTAGTAGAGTTTATTTTAATTACTTCTTTTTACGTAAGGCATAGACGAGTGAAATTGGGATCGAATAAAATTCTCCTTTATTATGAATAAATTTAAACCCATCCAGTGACTCATGACTTTTGCCCCCAGTTACCTCTCGGTTGTTTCTAAGTAAAAATCTAGTTCCAAGATTGTGATCCCTTACAAGGTTCTTTGTAAAGTAAAAGTTTACTTAAGGAAGGTGAACCTCGGTTTCCAGTCGTTCGATCGTAATCAATTTCTCCAACGTCGACGGAGTTTCAATTTATTGTCTGTTTTCAGTGAACGTCGTCACAAAGAGATTAGGTATCAACACAGAGGTTCCCATCGTCCGGTTTCGTCTTTTGTCTCTAAACCATTTCCCCGATTGTTCACGACACTAGTCGTTCGTAGAAGCCGACTCTCGACTCCTAATCTTCAAAAAACAAGAGGTGTGTCTTATCTTTGTAAGATGAATACGTGACAATGGATAACTTCATTTACATTTATAAACCTTAACTAGTTAGACAATATCGTTTTGTATCAGTTAGTGTCGTGGCGAATTTTAGGTCTATAGAGTCTCATTTATGTTCTTTAAAATTATAAAAAATTTTAAGAGGGATGCAGTCTGTACCTGACCGCTAAGTTAAGAATGTACTGTCATATGTACAATCTTAAGGGTAAGAGGGTTTAGTAGGGTGGGAGAGGGAGAGGGAGACTCAGGTTTTCAGGCAATATGTGTAGACACAGAAAAAAGGACAGAACGTATGTCCCAGCAGTAACGGTAGAAGGATTTAAGGTATATATACACAATCATATGACATAACCACAAAAAGAAAGACCGAACCCCGAACACGTACCCCTACTGGGTCTCTCTACAACACCCCTCCCTCCACCCTCCCCCCAAGTACAAACCCTTGCGTACATTTTCAATTTCTAAAATTTTAAATTTTTTATTTTTTTTAATTTTTTAATTTTTTTTTTTAAGAGATCGGTACTACATTATCAGTTGGATTATGTGTCCACTAAAAAAAGAAATTACTTTCAGAACTTCACTTTTCTAAAACATAAAACAACTTTTGTAGTTATGGTTTTTGGGCCAAAACATGAGAGTCTCTTTATTTATAACTAAAGACACGAAGTAGAGAATGGTTTCTGTCCCCTGACGAAAGTAACGAGACTTATAAAATGACAAAATGTAAACTGTATAAGACAATCGTAACTTAAAAATAACTAAGTAACAAGAAAGAAGAGTTTTTCCGTAAATATAATAAGAAAACACTATCTGTTCTGTCTTTTTACTCCGACTTTAATTACAGCGTGAAGAATATGGTATCGAAGGAACAGTACATACTAAATAGATTAAAACTGGAATGATAGTAACTTAAACGTTCGTAAATAACTTTTGAATCGACAAAAGCATAATGTAAGAAAAAACGTTTAGTCGGAAGTTTTAATACGTATAATACTTTGTTAATTAAACTTTGTCTTCGACGAGTTTTATAAAGCACACTTACTTCAAATTTGTAGGGTAAGAAATGAACTAATGACTGTTAACAATAGACCACGAAACATATCCGTCCACAACACTGAGATTACAATTGATAGAAACCTGTTTAATTGGTCAAGTTAGGTCACACACGCACCTGTGACTGAAATAGATGATCCAAAATAAAATAATAGGAAGAATATACGTTTAGACTAACTTATTAAGTCTTAATTATAATTTTGTTATAACTATATTAAGTGGTCCGAAGATAAGTAAACGTATAGTTTACCTATTCAAGTCCTTAAGTAGGTCAACGTTTTGTTGGGTTCCTTTAATGGGTTTGTGTATTTTTTCAGTTATATCACAATCTTTTTATAAAGAATTTAGATGTCTAATTTAAGATTTTGTCTGTATTTTTGATAAGTACTTTTTTATAAATACAATAACAAATAGAATGAGAAGAGAGTTGTTTTGATAAACTCCTTATGACTCTTTTTTTTATTTTTCGTTTTTACAAAGGACACCTCTGAGGTAAATCTATAAAGTTACCAATTATTGAGTACCTATTAAAGCTTCTGAACGATGATCTGAGGCCTCTTCCACTACCGTGAGAAGTCATGAGAACGGACCTTTTAGGGTACCTGTCTCCTTGGACCGTCCGACGCCAGGTACCCCAGCGCTTCTCAGTTTGTGCTGACTCTCTGAAGGGAAAGTGAAAAGTGAAATTACGTAACCTCTTCCTTTACCGCTGGGTGAGGTCACAAGAATGGACCTCTTAGGGTCCCTGCCCCCTCAGGCCACCCGTCGGCAGATACCCCAGCGTGTCTCAACCTGTGCTGACTTCGCCGTATCGTCGTCGTCGTCGTTGTCGATGATCTGAGTGAGTTCTTTTTTCATTGTGTATAGTTCTAAAATAATATTAAACGAAATATTTAATAATTCAATATTAAATCAAAATTTTAAACTAACCCTGAAAACGATTTGTACATTGTCAAATAGTCAAAAATCTCACAGCTAAAATTTCAGTAGTATCACAGGTCTTATATGAATCATTACTATTAAGACTAACTTGTGTTGTTACTAACAGTATCTCTTATTTTTCCCTTACTGTCCCTCCCGTCTTCTACAATTATAACAAGTAGTCAACTAGACATATTTTTCTTCCTATACCCTCTTTCTTTTATAAGATGAAAAAAAAAAAAACCACAGTATATACGGATATTTACATATGTCTTCCTAGTCATAGAACCACAGAACTCTGTAGAGATAGAGATGAATATATACTGACAGAAGAGAGAACGGGAATGTAGTAGAAGGTAAACACGTACGTAAACAGGGTTAAGAGAGTAGAATATTTCAGTTATCAGTATAACTCATTTTATACATATTCACTCTCAATCTCAAGAGGTCTCTTTGTTTTCGTTACTTTATATACCCATATATTAACACTCAATTATGTTATATATTTATCAATTTTATTGACGAAGGAGTTGTTCCTCATAAAATGAACAAAATTCTCATACCTTCCTTTCTTACACCTTTTATTATAATGAAAACCATGTGAACGCTGAACGTCAATTAAAAGGACCTTGAAATACATCTGTCAGAGTAAATAAAAAGTATTAGTCAAATAAAAGAATAAAACTTCCACTTTTTTTGGACTTCAAGTGGTTTATACATATGAAAAACGTTGTGGTTGGTTCCACTATTCTCTAAAAAATGTTCAACAAAGGTAAAGAATAACAACGGTTATTGTGTTAAAACTACTTGAAAATATTGAGTATTTTATTTTTCTCTCTACACTTTAAAGAGGTGACTTCTACCTTCAGATGTTGATGTGTATGTCAGTCTTCCAGTTAATAGCCAGAGGATTCCTGAGATGAAAACTCCATTTTTCAGTGAGATCTAAAAAGTCAGTGAGATCTAAGTTTAAGAATTCTCTATCCCTAAGTTTAGGGATTCACTATTCCTAATTCATCAGAACATCAGTAGTATATAAGTTGGTAATCGATCCCCTACCGTCTCATGAAATTTACGGTCAGGGTATTTTTAACTTAATTACCCTCTTCAGGTGACAATAGTTTACTTCCCTTTTTCCGTGTTCATAATCCGTCTGTTTTGGATAACTATGGAAAGACAAAATCGATCATTCACATTTCCATTTGAGATTGGGTTCAAACCTACTTTTCAGGTAATCTAACAGAAAAAAAAAAAAAAAGAACATACTTTGTGGATGATTGTCGAAGGAAAGTTTAACTCTTAGTTCTTAAAACAGATGACAAACGGTTTTGAGTTGATAAAAAGAGTTACTTTTCTAAAAAAATAACTCCATGTTAATTGTATATTGTAAGATAAACGATATATACATATTGGATTTCCAAGTTATCAACATATGTACCCTTTTACTAATGGTATTTAGGTAGTGGTATGTATCAATGTATAAACAAAGAGTACTACTTTAGAAAATTTTAGATGAGAAAATCGTTAAAAGTTTACACGTTATGTCACAATAATAGATATCAGTGGTACGACATGTAATTTTGGAATCTTGTAAATAAAATATTGACCTATAAACATGGAAAATTGTGAGAAGTAGGTAAATCTGAGGTGAGGGTGAGGGGCGGAGACGGGTAGTGGTTAGACAAGAAACATAGATATTTGACGAAAAAAAAACCCCCCCCCAGAAAAAAAACAGAACCAAACAAAATCTAAAGTGTACATTCATTCAAGTATTTTGACAGACACAAAGAGACAGAGAGGTGTTACTTTTAAACTGTTGTTTTATATAAACTTAGAAGGACTGTCATTCTTACAATCAGAGACGTCATTTACTCTATGGTTATCAGTTCACATGTAAAAACTATTCTTTCGACTATGCTATCATTTAGTGGTACTCTCCTTTAAAAGATTCTTGGGAGAAATACTCTTGTAATTGGAATCGTACAAAAATTCTTTCTTAAGACTACTTTAGGAATTAGTTACTCATGTTATAAAGTAAACTTTTTGTCACGAGTTCTACAGTAACTCGTAATTATTGTATTGACATTAAATTAATGGTATAAAAGTTACAATAAGATAGAGGTATTGAAGATGAAATTCTTAGAAGATTGAGTATTTATCTCTAGATGGCACTGGAATGTGACAGTCATATAGAGTACTTATCTCCAATATTCTATTACAGTAAAGGTAAGATTTAAAGGTCTCCGCTATAATAAGAAGTCGTAATAACGTAGGTATTAAAAACATGTGATCATATCGAACTATAAATATTGTGGTACGTGAACGACGACAAATAATATAAAATATTAGTAATAGTTCTTTAAGTCGTACTGACTCTCCCTCTTCCCTAATTATTTGTAAGGGATACGGTGAAACTAAGTGAGTAACGTCACTACGACGTTTGGTAATACGATCAAACATTACATTCCGTAAGAAAAAGGAAAAGTTTCTGAAAAGGATTTTAGTATTGAACTATACAGATATGTTAACGATAATATCAGTGTCATTTAGTTCTTATTACAATTATCTATATTAACAGAATGACGATACTTAAGTTAACATAGGTGAATTTTATATACAACCATATATTTTATTTCACAAAAAAATTTTCCATAAAACCTCAGGATCGTGTTTCATGGGACTGTGTCTAATTTACATTAAATATACTTTAATCCGATAAACTTCTACACTAATCAACTCAAGTGTGACCTCGTCCCATCCGCGATTAGGTTATACTGATCACAGGAATCTTTTAACACTGGTAATCTTCTGGGTTTCAATGTGAACCTCTTGTGGTACACTAATACTTCTCTCTTTAACGTTAGTATACCGATATTCAGTTCCTTGTAGTTTCTGACGACTTTTTAGTGATCGTCGATCTTTGTCCACATCTCCCTAAGGAGATGTTTAAAGTGTCCCTTGTACCGGGACAATTGTGGAAATAAAGTCTGACGATCGGAGATCTTGATGCCTGTTATTTAAAGAGAAAAAATTCGAGGGGTCAAACACCATGAAACATATTGTCATGATCCATTGATTATGAATAAAATCTCTCGTTGTCTATATAACTTCTACTTTGAGTTTGTATGTACTATCAAAAATTTACATATAGAACTTTCCGTTACAGATTATACTGACAAATCTAAGAATTGATACTTGTGATTTTTGACATCCTCAACCTATGTCAGAACCATGTTAACGTCACGGGTAGTTTTCCATCTCCTATACAACTTTGTTTACACCGTAATATATATTTAAACGTATTTTGGAAAGTTAAAATACAAAATCTTAGATAAAGGTCGAGAAATTGTATTGTACTACAATAAGTTTAAAACCGAGAAAACCGATAAAAGTGAAGAATTATAAAAGGAGCTGAGAGAAAACTACTCAAGTGGTTCAAGGGAAAGTGAAGACAGGAAATTTGTAAAATAAGAGATGCTTTATCAAAAAAGAGGAAGAAGTGAATCGTCGATTGTGACGATTCCTTTTTTTTTTTTCATAAGTTACTGTAAACAATTTCTACCATTCCGTCTGAAATAAGTCCCTGTCAAAAGTCGTGTTACTATAGTTTAAGACCTCCAGATATTTGATAAGAAAAGGAGAAAGGTAGAGGACATGGGTTAGTCCTGATATTTTTATTGAGGATATAAAAGATGTTCGAATCGTATTTATATTATTCCGTCTCATCTGATAAGGTAAGAATGACCTGTACTTTGGGTACGAAGGAGAGGTTATAAGTTATCATACGACCAAATACTATTCGTATAAGAATTTTTTTTAGTAAAAATACCCTCAACGGAAGTACAAATAAAGTTTACCGTTTTTACGTTTTTTTCTGGGTGTACGTATTATGTCACACAAATGTACCTACTTTGACTCCTTTGGAAGGGAAACGAACTGTCGTTTAGTGATATTATACGTAATGACATCCTAAGAGAGATCACATAAGGTCATCGTCCTCTAAACACATCAGTCACACCACCCAATTACTTGATTTGGGAGTATAATTCTCTAGTCTCATGTTTAATAAACACACGACATGTAAAATACATATTTTATTCATCTATTAACAAGTTTCGATAATTTAATGGAGAAATAGGGGTCAGGAGAAGTTCCCTACGGACTAAGAAGTCTGACTTCACAAATAGGTGTAACTTCATATTAACTTGAAATAGAAAAACTTCATAAGTCGGTGTAAATTCATAAATCTTTGAATATGATTACTATAGTTCTCTTTACTCCTAACTTTTAAATCCCCTTTTTTTTATGGATACAAAATTTCCCTTAAGAATACCAATATTTTACCAGGACCTTCTATTGTAAATCTATTCTAAGTGTACCTATGTTGTCACTCTTTATTCATCAGAATGAAATTTTCAAGAAAATTAAATTTAACGATTGTTTACTAATTCCTTACAAATTTTTAAACGAATTGTGTTCACTGAGTTTTAAAAATAGAACGACTAGTATTTTATATTATAAATAAAACGACTCAATGTTAAAATAAACATATTTAGAAGAACTTTGATTGTTTTTACAGTAAAGTCAAATATAATAATCGTATGTATTGTTCTATTTCAGTATAAAATTATATTTTTCTTGTGTATGTGTTACACCCATTTTACTGTTTTTCTTGTACATCTACTAAAAGAATTTTTATTAGCATGACAATATCAATCTATACAATTTATTTCCTTAAAGTATGATAAGTTTCCGATAAAATATTTGGGATCATGAGATATTTTCAATTAAGTGACCTAAGACACATGATATTTTAGACGAGGGACGTAAAACCGTCGATGTTTACATACGATGAAATAATCATATCCTTTTGACTAATATTCTCTATGTTAATTTTTATTTCAAAAGTGAAATTACTTTACCTAATCTCAATTAATATAATAAAGACATATATGTCAATTAAAGACATATATGTCAATTAAAAAGAAATAAATATAGTGTGTGTGTATGTGTCAGTTTTACATTGTTCATTTTTCATTGTGGAGTCACAGTCACAAACTAACGAATCAGTGCAGACTGAGAACATTGGGGTACATGACATCGGGTGGTCAGGAGACAAGTACCCTATAAAGTCCGTTCTTATGACCCCACACAACGGTAAAGGAGGAGGTCCCTTAGAAGGACTGGGTTCCTAGCTTTGACGATGAGAACGAACCGTCCGTCTAAGAAATGGTGACTCAGTGGACCCTTCGGTTTTTTGATTATGGATTAAACATGTATCATGATATAATTTCGATTTTCCGTTTACACTTTTTTTTTTTTTTCTTAGACATTCAAAAAGATTCGTTACGTGTTACCTAAACTTTTACTTTCAATTTTTATTTTTATCGTTAAGTTCTATTGCCTACTAAGTCTAATTCACTTACATTATTATTCGTGATTTACAGAAGTTTTCTCTCTTTTTAGGTAACTCTTTTCGGAATAATCTTTTCTATTATGTTTGTTAGAACTTTTGATCTCTCGTAAACCCATTTGCCATTCATTCTTTTGATTTTTAATGAACTCAAATCACTTGTAACTATATCAAACTATCCTATTAAAAAATAATTCTCAAGTCTACTTTATTTCTCCCATATTATTGAACAATAGATACTATCCGACTTATCTACTATGGGTTCCTACAGATATGGGATTAGAAACTTTTGACGTCTATATGGTGACATCCATAACGTCCGTACTAACACTTGTAAATCTACTCTACTAATAGAATTTCTCGGATTACATTAGTGTCCCATGAAGATTTTCCTTCCGTCCTCCTAGTCTTAAAATTTTTTTATTTTTATTTTTCCGCTGTACTCCTGTCCGTCGTCTTAGTCTCTTTCTCTACACTAATACGAATGACTATCGGGACTTCTACCTCCTTCCCCGGTACTTGGTTCCTTACGTCAACCGGAGATCTTTGACCTTTTCAACTCCTTTACCTAAGAAGAAAGTCTCAGAAGTCCTATTTTATCGGGAACCAATGGGAAACTAAAGTTAGTTAATTCTCTCTAAAGTCTGAAGACCGAAGGTTTTGACATTCTATTATTATAAAATTCGGTGGATGAAACACCATTGAACAATGACATCATCCTTTGAGTATATTCTAGTAAGTTAAAGTGACTCAGGACTGAGGCTCCATAAAACGGTACTTACACTTCACTCGTGAAACTCCTTTTTTTTTTTTTCGTCTTATTACCTTGCGTCGACCATGACTACCTCTCTTCTCGGTGTTACTTCTTCTGTTACTTCTTTTCGGTGTAATTTAATCAATCGATTCAGTGTTAATTAATATTTATTAATTAATTTTATATCACCAGACATTCATAAAGGACAAAACATTCGACACCTGTGAAAAATGAGAAACTGTAGAGAGTAGAGATATGTGTGTGTACAAACGTGAAGAAATAATATAAATACATAAAGAAGTAATATGATTACTAAGATATTTAAAAACATACATCTTTATGATAATTATATCCAAAATATAAAATATGGTAACCGTTATATTGAATCTTAAATCAAGTTAAGTCAAGTCAGAGAGTCAGTACAGGCTGAGAAACACTAGGGTACCTGACTTCGTGCGGTCCGGAGAGACAGGTAGAGGTTGAGGACCTCAAATAAGTTTGAGTACAGGTAACTCAGCTACTACGGTAGGTTGGTAGAGTAAGAGGTAACAGGGGAAGAGGAGGGAGGAAGTTAGAAAGGGTCGTAGTCTCAGAAAAGTTTACTCAGTCAAGAAATGTAGTCCACCGGTTTCATAACCTCAAAGTCGAAGTTGTAGTCAGGGAGGTTACTGATAAGTCCTGATTAAAGGAAATCCTACCTAACCAACCTAAAGGAACATCAGGTTCAGTTCGATTCGTCGTCTAGTATGTGGGAATGACTAGTATAATTATTTCCGATGTATGAGGTCTAAGATGAACTCCCCTGAAACCGATAACCGAAGATTCTCAGAGGAGGTAGTGGTGTCAAGTGTCAAGAAGGAAGAATTCTTTTGGAACGAGTTAATTTATATCCGAGACTTGAACTCCGAACGATATCTTTTTTCAATTTAAGAATCCAAATATTAAAGTTTTATTTACTTTGAGTGAAATTTTTGTGACTAGATCTTTTGGTTCGGAAGTTTACGTTCTCGGTTTAAAATACTCTCTTTACTCAAAAAGTTAAGGTTTAAAACACAGAATTTTAGAAGGTAGTTTTTTACAATATGGTAATTTTTTTTGGAGGTATTACTATAGTATAGGTCGAAAATGACTCGGAGATTCCTATCAGTTATCATAGGCGTAATAAGAAGTTTTGATAGAATCTTAAACAGTGATACGGTAAATCTTTTAAAAGTGAACTTTCACAGTGTCTATAGTGGGGTTCGTTGGTGTTTGTTATCGTCGTTCAATAACCACGTGTATAGACTTTTAATACCTTTTCATTTTACACACAAAAGAAGTTCCTGTGTAAATCAATAAGATAGAAAAGTATGAGAGAAAGAATTTCAACCAATAGACTTCAAAAGTTCTCAAAAACACGAAAGAAAAAAAAAAAAAAATTAAATCGGTACACGTCTCACATTGAAAAACTATTGAAGAGGTTTTTCCCTCTTTGAAGGAAGGATCTTCGGTTATCGGTTTTAGGGGAGTTCATCTTAGACCTCATACATCGGAAATAATTATACTAGTCATTCCCACATACTAGACGAAGAATCGAACTTAGTGTGACCCCGATAAGATCTCGACCTTAACCCCGGTACATATAGAACTTGTTTACCCGACTCAACCTTCACATGTAACCATACCATATCCGTTGATGATCGAACTCTTTCGATTCATAAACCCTTAAAACGGCCCATCAACTTTAGTTGGTGTAACCCTTGTAAATGTTATCTTTTCGGTCGTTTGTGATATTTAGTTTCGGAAAAACAAAATAAAAAAAAAAAAATTAAGGTTCTCTGGGAGAATTGGTTGTATAACGATTAACCCCTGGTGATGGTATATTTAATATTTGTACAATACCATATGAACAGGTGACCTTGTGTTGAAGTACTAAAACTTCGGGGGTTTTATTTTAGACCAGGATAATGAAGTACCCTTTATCTACCCCTTTGTCATCTTTGTCACAGTCTGAAATAAAAAAACAAGAGGTTATAGTGTCGTCTACCACTAACGTCGGTACTTTAATTCTACGAATGAGGAACCTTCCTTTCGATACTGGTTGGATCTATCGTATAATTTTTCGTCTCTATAATGAAACGGTTGTTTACAGGCAGATCAGTTCCGATACCAAAAAAGGACACCAGTACATACCTACACTCTCACCTGACACTTCTTTCGACTCACGGTTTCTCAACTACGAAAACTTCACACCATAACCTCTTCTGAGAACTCTCAGGGAACCTGAGGTTCCTCTAGGTTGGTCAAGTAAGACTTCCTCTAGTCGGGACCCTAAAGAAACCTTCCTTACTACGATTTCGACCTTGACGTCATGAAACCGGTGAAGTACGTTTCTCAACTGAGTATCCTTTTCTGAAACTACGACACTCCCTAACCCCCGTCCTCCTCTTCCTCTGCTGTCTCCAACTCTACCGACCTACCGTAGTGGCTGAGCTACGTGTAATGAAACCAACTCGAGGTCCTCAACCATTACCTGTCCCTCCGGACTGAACGACGTTAAGTACCCCAGCACCTTTCAGTCTGTGCTGACTTGACTTGACTTGACTTTTATTTCAGACAGTGACAAAGGATAATATAAGATCTTTTATATTTTAATACATACTATTATATTTCGTCAAGTTATGAACAGGACCCAACAACGACCTGGTTTTTAATTTTCTTAATGTCACTTAGAGAACCCTTACTACGTATTTGTAGAACTAACAAAGAACCAACGATTGTATGAGTCTAAATAGTTTACTATGTACTATATATTCTGGTAAAATAGTATGTCACTAATTTTAAGTTATTTCGATAATTTTTCTTTTTTTAATTTTTATTCATTAATTGTTTTTACCGTAGTAATTCTTATACTTTTAAGTTCGATGTCTGACTTTCTTCTATTAACGTTTATATATAGATTCTTTTCTGAACATAGGGTTAAATTTTTCTTATTTGGTTAAGTTATTATCCTGTTTCAGTTGAACGTTCATCAGTTTATAACATATGTATAAAGTGATTTCTTAACATATTCATCCATTATTTATGTACTTTTCACTTCAAGTTTTTATGTCAACTTTCACTTCGGTGTTATTCGATAGTAGTTTTTGGGTGATATGACAGACATTATTTTTACTAAGAAATATAATCAAGTAATCCCGACGGTATGGTTTCGTATTGTTTGATCCGCCAATTCGTTTTCTTTCAATAAAAGATTGTCAAAACCTCCGATGTTTATACTCTAGTAACAAAGTTGTCACAACCAAAGAAAACTACAAACACTCCTTTCAAAGATAACAGTCACAGAGAGGAACCAAAGTCTAGAGACGGAAGTAAAAGTGTACATAAGAGGAACATAGACAGAAAAACACAGTTTTAAAGGGAAAAATATATCTATAGTAATTATAACCCAATTTTGAGGGAGATATTGGAGTAAAATTGAACTGATAGGGTTATTTATTAAATAAAGTTTTAGACGAGTGTAAAACTACATGACCCACAATTTCTTGAGGTTGATAGAAAAAACCCTTCTGTGTGAAGTTGGGTACCATTGTAATTATAGTTTACAGTCATACTTGCACTTTTTGAACCTAGTGAGTACATTAAAACTAATCTTACATTTACCATATCGGTGAACCCTTTGATAAAACAGTTATTTGAATTTTTATTTAAATTAGAAGGGAATGATAGGTCGTTAAATTAAGGATCCTTAGACTCATTTGTATGTTTCTCTAATGTCTACTTATAAATATCATCATAACAAGTTTAATACGTATCTAAAAGTATCGTCGGTTTTGACTGATGACCTATAATAAGTTTATAAGTCGGTTTTACACTATATCGGTATGTCCTCTTATGATAAACGTTATTTTTACTTGTGTTTTGTACCTCCTTGAACTTGTTTTATACTATGTACTTCACAGTCTGTGTTTCGTATATTAGAACAAATACAACTTACAGTTTCTTTCTATTAAGATATCTTTGTCTTTCATCTAGTCATCAATTGACCTCGACCCATCTTCGATGGGACATAGATAATCTTTGACTAAAGATTATCTACGTCCCTGTCAATTCTTCACTACCTTTACAAATTTTGACTTAACACCACCACGAAAATCTTGAGACATTCAAATGATTTTTGACATGTGAATTTTAATCACTTAGAATACGATAAATATAATATCGAAGTATTTTGAAGATCTTTACAGATGAATCATTGTTGTTTTCAATGAACGTGTTCCTATAGTTTCCCTCACATTATATGTCTTCACCTATCTAAATTTATATAAAACCTCTATTTTATTTACATCAAATGTATTTCAATCTCTAACCTAACACTACCTTGTACACTGTATACCACAGACTGAAATCTTTCACTAACACACCACTAAGAAAAAGTCTCTTTCCTTTA
Source organism: Capra ibex (assembly GCA_006410555.1). Taxonomy (NCBI): domain Eukaryota; kingdom Metazoa; phylum Chordata; class Mammalia; order Artiodactyla; family Bovidae; genus Capra; species Capra ibex. The sequence goes on along the minus strand of SJYO01016970.1, from coordinate 50,486,569 downwards.
TTTATACTTCTTGGTAAAGACTCCTTTCTTTTAGTTCTTTCTGACATCGTCATATTTAAGATTGAAATTATCCTATTAGCACTTTTGTTAATTTTCGAACTCAAATATCACTACAGTATCGAACTTTATATAAACAATATGTAGTCGTAAATCCATGGTAAGTTTCGTACCCTTCTTTTGTCGTGAATTGGACTTATTAACTTCTTTACATATAGATCTTTTCTTGTTCTTCCTTAAGGTCCATCCCTTTATCCTTTACTGTTTTCTCTTACTCTTTTCGTCTTAGAAAACATAAAGAGCCATCATCTTTATGTCTCATTCTCTCAATCTATATCTTTGACTCCATCTCTATCTCTACCTCTATGTCTGACTTTGATCATTCACTATCTCTAATTTTTTTTTATCTAATTGTTCTCGTTGTAAATATAGTCTCTAATACCCACCCAGTAACATACCCTCGTTTCATAAGTACGACTATTAATCACCATTTATAAAAATCTTTTCATTAAAAGGTCACCGTCTGGAATTTACGTTGTCCTTCATTAAACTCGAAAAACAGACGTGATAACTTAGTAAATTACAAAGACTCATCTTTTTAACATACGACTCTTACTACCGAATTCTTTTCTCTTTAAATAATCTTACTAAACCCCCTAATCTGGAAATTTTTATACATGTATATAATTAATTCCAGTCTATTAAGTCTTTCTATAAGTTTATTAAAGTTAGTAACGTGTTTTTTAAGTGAATTATACTATAAAAGGAAGTTGGAACCTTCTTGTGTTCTTATAAAAGGAACCTATACTGTCTCATAATTTCATATAAAGACGATAATCTTTTTACGTAAAATGGACCCTTTTACATCTACGTTTCAAATTGTATCAATGTAATGGTATCTTAAAGATGGTGTAGTATATACATGGTTCACAAACATATCAGTTACGAATTTTGGGTTACTATCCCGTTACGACGACGACGTCGACGACGATTCATCGATCGCAGTTAGCACAGGCTGAGACACACTGGGGTATCTGTCGTCGGGTAGTCCGAGGAGACAGGGACCCTAAGAGGTCCGTTCTTGTGACCTCACCCAACGGTAAAGGAAGAGACTACGTACTTTCACTGTTAACTTTCATTACAACAAGTCAGCACGGACTTAGAATCACTGAGGTACCTGACACCGGATGGTCCGAGAAGGTAGGTACCCTAAAAGGTCCGTTATCATAACCTCACCCCATGGTAACCCGTTAGTCAAGTCAAGTCAAGTCAAGTCAAGTCACCGAGTCAGAACAGGCTGAGAAACACTGGGGTACGTAACGTCGTGCGGTCCGGAGGGACAGGTAGTGGTAGAGGACCTCAAGTGAGTCTGAGTGCAGGTAGCTCAGTCACTACGGTAGGTCGGTAGAGTAGGAGACATCAGGGGAAGAGGAGGACAGGGGTTAGGGAGGGTCGTAGTCTTAGAAAAGGTTACTCAGTTGAGAAGCGTACTCCACCGGTTTCATGACCTCGAAGTCGAAATCGTAGTAAGGAAGGTTTCTTTAGGGTCCCGACTAGAGGAAGTCTTACCTGACCCACCTAGAGAAAAGTCAGGTTCCCTGAGAGTTCTCAGAAGAGGTTGTGGTGTGAAGTTTTCGTAGTTAAGAAGTCACGAGTCGGAAGAAGTGCCAGGTTGAGAGTGTAGGTATGTACTGGTGTCCTTTTTGGTATCGGAACTGCTCTGCCTGGAATCAGCCGTTTCATTACAGAGACGAAAACTTATTTGATAGATCAAACCAGTATTGAAAAGAAGGTTCCTTATTCGGAGAAAATTAAAGTACTGACGTTAGTGGTGGACGTCACTAAAACCTCGGGGGGTTTTATTTCAGACTGTGACAAAGGTGACAAAGGGTCAGATAAACGGTACTTCACTACCCTGGCCTACGGTACTAGAAGCAAAAGACTTACAACTCGAAATCCGGTTGAAAAAGTGAGAAGTGAAAGTGAAAAACCAAGGAGAAGTGAAAGAAGGTATTCCCACCACAGTAGACGTATAGACTCCAATGACTATAAAGAGGGCCGTTAGAATTAAGGTCGAACACAAAGAAGGTCAGGTCGTAAAGAGTACTACATAAGACGTATATTCAATTTATTCGTCCCACTGTTATATGTCGGAACTGTATGAGGAAAGGGATAAACCTTGTTCAGACAACAAGGTACAGGTCAAGATTGACGACGAAGGACTGGACGTATGTCTAAAGAGTTTTCCGTCCAGTCCACCAGACCATAAGGGTAGAGAAAGTCTTAAAAGGTGTCAAAGAACACTAGGTGTGTCAGTTTCCGTAACCGTATCAGTTATTTCGTCTTTATCTATAAAAAGACCTTGAGAGAACGAAAAAGGTACTAGTTCGTCTACAACCGGTAAACTAGAGACCAAGGAAACGGAAAAGATTTTGGTCGAACTTGTAGTCCTACAAGTGCCAAGTGCATAACGACTTCGGACGGAACCTCTTAAAACTCGTAATCAAATGATCGTACACTCTACTCACGTTAACACGTCATCAAACTTGTAAGAAAACGTAACGGAAAGAAATCCTAACCTTACTTTTGACTGGAAAAGGTCAGGACACCGGTGACGACTCATAAGGTTTAAACGACCGTATAACTCACGTCGTGAAAGTGTCGTAGTAGAAAGTCCTAAACTACCAGTAACAGTTTATGACATGGAGACGAGAACTACTAATCCTTTTAAAGATAGGTACACATTGAATGAAAGGGGACTCCTAATTTTTATTTAGATTTAGGAGAACAGATACTGTTAATTCATTCCTTTGTAAGGGAAGAAACAAAGATACCTTATTTCTTAGTGTAAAGACACTTCATACACAATATACTAACAAGAGGAATGAGGTAAACCTTTAGGTCTATTTGAATTAAAAATAGATAAGTACAGAGAAACTAAGACAATCAAGGGAGTGTTTGTATTTCTCACTCAATTCACCTAATCACCAAAATTTTGAAACAAGTTGTTGGAAAAAGTTTTATATTTTAAGTTTATATAGTCTGTAAACTTTCGTCACTATAAAACTTACGGGGTGTTTGGATCGTCAGTAAAGGATTGTATAGGGTGTCCTTAGGAATTCATAGATAATTAGTATCAAACCTTTAGTAATACTGATCTATTAGTGTCAATAAAACTACCAGGTCATAATACAAAAATTACTAATTGAAGGAAATTGTCAATGGACAGCAAGACTTCGTCTGAAGAGTCATTTCTTAGACGGACGTCACGTCCTCTGTCAAGATAGGGATTAAGTCCTTCTAGGGGACCTCTTCCTTTATCGTTTGGAGAGGTTATAGGAACGGACCTTTTAGGGTACCTGTCTCTTCGAACCGTCAGACGTCAGGTACCCCAACGTTTCTCAGTCCGTGTTGACTCCCTGATTGTGAAAGTGAAAGTGTGACTTCGTCTATCTAAGGTTAAGAGACCGAAGACTAATTGTACCACTATCACTAAATCAGCGATTCAACACAGGTTGAGAACGTTGGGGTACTTGACATCGGACGGTCCGAGGAGACAGGTACCCTAAGATGTCCGTTCTTACGACGTTATCCAACGGTAAAGGAAGAGGTCCCCTAGAAGGGTTGGGTCCCTAACTTGAGTCCAGACGACGTAACCTCCGTTTAAGCAATGGTTGGATTGATCCTCCCTTCGAGAGACTAATCGTATATGTCTCGTAAAGAACATTAGTAACGATTCAGTGAAGTCAGTACAGGCTGAGACACACTGGGGTATCTGTCGTCAGGTGGTCCGAGGGGGTAGGGACCCCAAGAGGTCCGTTCTTGTGACCTTACCCAACGGTAAAGGAAGAGGTTACGTACTTTCACTTTTCACTTTCACTTCATTGAGTCAGCATAGGTTGAGAATCGCTGGGGTACCTGACGTCGGATGGTCCGAGGAGGTAGGTATCCTAAAAGGTCCGTTCTCATGACCTCACCCCACGGTAACGGAAGAGGTTGAACATTACTGTTATCTCTCGATTTTTTGTCAAAGAAACTGTTTCTTTTTAGAGATACTATAAGGTGACTATCAACATCTATAATGATTCGTTGTATTTTTACATTCTCTTGGTCACACTTCTCCGAATTCTTTACCGAGAGTCCCCCGGGGTCTGTCGATAGTGAATGTCACTTCGATTCACACAGATCTGTTTTTCTAGACACAGAAACATTTAACAGGTTTGAGAACTATTACTGGAAAATAGAATAGAAGGTCCTTGTAAAAGAATACTTGTATACGTTATAAAAAAGATGCACTATATATATCTTCGTCTTAATGTCTTTTAACTCCTACACGTAGAAGTCAAAATGACCTGTTAAAATATAATTAAAGGTTTAATCAAATGAGTCAAATAAAGAGTAACACACACACGTACACACACACTCACGCACACACGCACACACGCACCCACTCACGTACACACACATCCATACACAATTTAGCGAAGTCAGTACAGACTGAGAAAGGTTACGATGCCTGACATAATCGTCCTATATTTACAAGTAAACAGAGATGCATAAACGGCCAGGAATATATTAACAATTTTGTATAAAGAGGTCTAATACCAAAGTGATCCTATAGAGTACCGACAAAAAAAGATCAAAAATTCGAGAATAACGATTATTATGACTCTCATAAATTTATGTAAACAACCAATAAGTTCATCAAATAAAAGATACTACAAGAACAAGTATCTAAAATGGGTATAAGTTGATTTACAAGAAAAGATAAAGAATCAAATAAGTTTCCAAAGAAAATAATAACTATGTTTAAAATGGATATCAAAACACGATATTGAGAAAAGAGTTTTAAACACTGACCACAAAACTGAAATACGTGAGATGTCTATAGAAATTGAAGTAGTATTAATGTAAAAGAATGTTACAAGAATTACTAAAACGACAAGAAGAAAACAAAATTTAAGGAAAGTACGACACTTCCGTATTTGTATCCGGAGTATAAAAGAAGACTTTTAAAATTTCTTAATAGTAAACGTATATGTAATATCAATTTATATATTTTTCAAAATAAAACATTAGATCAAACTTGTCTTTATCTCAAAATTAAAAGAAATCTCCCCTTTTTAAAGGTCGGTCTAATTAATTTATTAGATAGAAACGACCACCAAATCAACGATACAGTACAGGGTGAGAACACTGGGGTACATGACATCGGGTGGTTCGAAGAGACAGGGACCCTAAAGGATCCGTTCTCATGACCTCACCCAACGTAAAGGACGAGGTCCCCAAAAAGGACTTGGTCCCTGACTTGGACCCAGAGAACGTGACGTCCGTTTAAGAAATTGGTTGACTCGGTGGTCCCTTCGAGTTTGATGGAAGTCAAGTCAAGTCAAGTCAAGTCATCGAGTCAGTACAAGCTGAGAAACGCTGGGGTACTTAAAATCGTACGGTCCGGAGGGACAGGTAGTGGTTGAGGGCCTCAAGTGAGTCTGAGTACAGGTAGCTCAGTCGCTACGGTAGGTCGGTAGAGTAGGAGCCAGCAGGGGAAGAGGAGGACGGGGGTTAGGGAGGGTCGTAGTCTCAGAAAAGGTTACTCAGTTGAGAAACGTACTCCACCGGTTTTATGACCTCAAAGTCGAAATCGTAGGAAGGAAGGTTTCTTTAGGGTTCCGACTAGAGGAATGAGGTGGTTTTAAATAAAATAGATTCAGTAAAAATTTTTTATATACTTGTACATATTACAGAGTCAAGACAAGGTATATAGGATAGTTACTTTATGATGATCCATCGGGATTAATGTGACATAATGATAAAATTCTATAAATGTTAATTGTTTTATTCTCTTACAATTACTTACCTTTCTACTATCCTCCCCTTTTTACTCCTTCCTTTCTCCCTTTCTTTCCTTTTCTTCCTTCTTTCATTCTTTATTTTTCCTTCTCTTTCTCTATTTTCTTCCCTCCCTCCCTTCCTTTATCATTTCTTACCTCTCTTAAAACAAAAAGAGAAAAAAGTCATAAAAAGAATTATTTATCCATACTAAGGTCTTTTAACTAACGTTTTTAGTGTTAGTGTTTTTTAGTTTTCGGTTTTTCCTTACTTACATAAAATAAGGGATTCAATTATTAATAGATATTTATTTACATTTTATCATACATATGAATCATATTCATGACCTCACATGAATCATATTCAGAGTATTAATCTTCTGACTCCTTCTTAAGTTAAACGAATCCTTTACTTATCTGAACAGAGATGGTGAAAGTTTGATGTTTTATTCGTCACATAGATATGAGGAATTAAAGGAGAGGAATCTCATTATAAACGGAATATCATCACCATCGCCCGAAGGGACTACCGAGTCTGCCATTTCGCAGACGGACGTTACTCCCTCTGGACCTAATCTAAGGACCCAACCCTTCTAGGGGGCCTCTTCTTTTACCGTTAGGTGAGGTTTTGAGAACGGACCTTTTAGGGTACCTACCTCCTTGAACTATCCGATGTCAGGTACCCCAGTGTTTCTCAACCTGTGCTGACTCGTTGAAGTGAAAAATCACCATCACCACAATCGACGAGTCAACACAGACTGCGATACACTGCGATACCTGACATCGGACGATCAGAGGAGACAGGTACCTTTAAAGGTCCTTTCTTATAACCACAACCATCGGTAAGGGAAGAGGTCCCCTAGAAGGGATGAGTCACTGACTTGGGAACAGAGGACGTAACGTCCGTCTAAGAAATGGTAGATTCGGTGGTCTAGTCAGGTAAATGGAATATTTTACCAATTTTTAATTTATTATATTACTTACGTTTATGAAGGGTCGCAGACTTTTGTAATACTTTATTTAAATAAAGTGATTATTTTTTATTAATGAATCTTAACAGTCCTCCCTCTAAATGTGACTAATTAAAACTCCATAGATGACGAAGTTCATTATATGTAATTGGTTGATAAGACCCCAGTACTTAAAACAAAACGAAATCAAATAATAAAACAGAAAATCAAAAGTAAACCAGTGACCCCCTTATTAAAATTTTAATTTTACCACTATACATTACAGATAAAAAAATTTGGTCAATTTTACTTACGTCAATTTAATTAAAAATAAAAAATATGTACAAGACTATCCGATTCTTTATTATTTCTATTTAAAGTTACTATTCAGTCGTTTAGACGTTAATTTTAATATTATTATTACATCATCTTAATATAGGGTTTCTTATTTAAAATATACTAGATATGGATATATTTATTTACTAACTTGTTTACTCAACCTTTCTCTTATCCGTTCATAACATAAAGTACGTCTTATTAAAGTTTATTAACTACGTTTAAAAAGATAGATTTCCTCCAACCAGTCTTAACCNGTTACTATTCAGACGTTTAGACGTTAATTTTAATATTATTATTACATCATCTTAATATAGGGTTTCTTATTTAAAATATACTAGGTATGGATATATTTATTTACTAACTTGTTTACTCAACCTTTCTCTTATCCGTTCATAACATAAAGTACGTCTTATTAAAGTTTATTAACTACGTTTAAAAAGATAGATTTCCTCCAACCAGTCTTAACCGACGTATATATATATATAAAGAGACCCACAAGAGACATTTCTTAGGTAGAAGGTTTTCTTTCTTTTCCTATTGAAATGGACCGTTTGTGTTGGAATCGGTCTACTAGGTTCTATTACGGTTGTTACTGTTCGGTACAACTAACAGACATAAGAATTATAGTACACTACTCTGACCGTGAAATAGGATTTTGGGTGTACACGATTTAGTGAAGTCAGTACAGGTTGAGACACACTGAGGTAACTGACATCGGGAGGTCCGAGGAGACAAGTACTCTATGAGGTCCGTTCTTATAATCTTACCTAACGGTAAAGTAAGAGATTCCCTTAGAAGGGTTGGCTTCGTTACTTCGACACAGAGAATTCAGAGGACGCAACAATCCACCCAACAAATGGTGATCGCGGTAGACCCTTCGGGTGTCGAAGTCAGATTAGTACTCTTTTTATAGTGTGATATGTTTAATTTTCTATCAGATGTTTTATCTACTAAAATGAGAAGTCTTAACAGTCCCACCAGACTTTGTTCGTTTCAGAATCTCTGAGACTATGTCGTATCGGATTCATCTGCACTGTTGATCTTCATTACATCATAAGATTTACCTTAGGACCCTGTCTTTTTCCGATAATGTATTTTCGATTACTGAACTGAATTATCATTTTTCAAATAATAATACCGAATAAATACCAAATATGATTGTTAAATAATCCAGACTGTTTGTATAGTATGATTACATTTACCATTATTATCCCTTTTGACTTACAAGGGGATAATCACACGGAATACACATGGGTTTCTGTGTGATAGAAACGTTGAAAAGACGTTTAGGTTTTGATAAGATTTCATTTAAAAATTTTTAGAGACACTTGTTTTCTTCTCAATTTACTACTACTTGTACTTAATAACAGGAATATAACGTGGTTTTACATTAATTAACATAAATAGTTTGTGTCGATCTTCAAATTTTAGTAATATTTCTGGACATTTTAGTTTAGATCTACTCTATTTGATTTACATAAAGACAAAAAGTTGACTCCGTTTTATATAAGTCACTTTTTATTTAACCGTCATAGACTTTCATATTTATTTGTAATTAGTAATACCCCTTATAACTCAATCGAATATTTATAATTTAGTTATTTCTTCTTTTTTCTTTTGTCTTATAAACCCGTTCAATTTAAAATTATAAAGTTGTATTAAAAATATTAAAAGTTGGTACTTGGTATTTTGTTTATATAATTTATACGAGTTTGGAGTGATACGTCGATTAAGTATACACTATTGATTGATTTCGTATACAAAAATCTTTTGATTTATAATTTTTAACAAGGAGTTCTTGTATCAAAACAAACTGATTGGAGATATCAAACCTTTTAATAAAAACAAAACCTTTTGTAATTTCACGACCAAATCATATTCGTTATTTGTATAGATAACTTTTTGAGAGTCTCTCTTGTTTTTATACAATATAGAAGACGAAATACATCCCCACAAAAATGTGATTCTACTCACTTGTTTAGTTAAGTTTTGTAGAGTACACTACATTGTAAATGACCTTTGAAAATAATAAAGAGATATATTATTACTAAGGGGATGTTAAAATTTATACAAATTTCATTGTCATCTGTAGTTGTCGTTACACTCTAACTATCAATAACTCACGTTTTACTAATGACTTCAGAAGTTTCACGTATCTAAAACTTTCGAAAAGATAATACTGGAAGATGGAAAGATTATACGGTGTTTACGTGGTCTATCTCATTCGTTTTTAGTTAAATTATTAAGTTTTACTCAGTTTATAAGATTGGTGTCACGAATACCAGTGTAATTAACTAAAAAAATTTTCACCGTTTTTACGTTTGAATTTTGTAATTGGGTTGTCCTAGACTCCAGTAAAGGTTCAGTTACACTATTTACTAAAGTTCAAGTAGTCATGAATTTAAACGTTTAACCCTCACAACACATCGTTTTGTTCTTTATGACTACGACTAGTACAAAGTAGACATCAAAAGTCAGAAGTAAATCACGTACGGACAAAACAAGGAAAGGAAAGAATTTATCAAGTCACAGAGGAGCATTAGGTACCTATATAAAAAGTTCACCTCAAGTTTATGGAGGTAACTAAGTGCCTGATAAGAGTCGCAACGTTCTTAATAGTTTTAATAAAGATAAAACAGAATCATAAACTTCTTTATACGTATAAAGATGTGTGTCTGTATCAAATTTCATACTAAATTTACGGACTTAAGTGTTAGTTTAAGTATAAAGTTTAGTAAAACCATAGTTGATCATAAAAACATTGACCCTTTCTACAATTTTTCACTTACATATAATTAGATTTACGAGTTTACGGTACATACACATATATATATATATATATATATATATTTATTTGTGTGTGTATATACAATAATGTAAATCTGACTTATTTTTAACTATGCTGAATGTATACTTATTCCTTTTTACAATGATCCTATTAACTCCACATTATTTTCTACTTTTTTACATTCGTAAGGTTTTCGTTTTATGAAAGTATGAGACGACCTATAAGTATAAAACTTTTATATACAATATCTCTGTGTCAGGAACATTAAAACATTTTCAAGTAATCAAGTCATTGTTTCAGAATTATTTTTTAAAAGATGTTTACTGAATAAATTATACACGAGGAATCCCTAACTGTTGATTTTTTTATCGAATTAACAATTGTCATTAAAACAGTCACTATTGATATTATAATACACAGATTTTTTTTAGAGTTAACTATTATTATTTATTTATGTATATAAAGATGAAATTTAAGTCGTAGACACTAAATCGAAGGTATTTAGTTGTAATTGAATATTTGTACAACGTTTAAGGATAAAATAAATTTTGAAAGAAACGGAAATGTAATTTATAGATTAAATAACAATATGTTGTGATACTCACATTTTCAAAATTTATTTTTACACACACATATAAATAAATTTTAACATTATATCATAGTACTTTTGTAATCTTTCGACACTTTTATGGTAAAGTGTGTGAGTCATTCATTTTTATCTTATAGAAGTCAAAGAAAACTCTACAAACAAATAATTACAATTATGATGGAAGAAAGTACCCGAAGGGTTAACCACATCACCATTTCTTAGGTGGACTGTTCAGTCCTCTACGTTCTCCACGTTTAACCTAGTGACCCAACCTTTCTAGGAGACTTCCTCCTTTACCGTTGGATAAAGTTATAAGAACGTACCTTTTAAAGTACCTTTCTCCTTGGAACACCCGATTCCAGGTACCCCAACGTTTCTCCGTCTATACTGACTGGTGTGTACGTGTAAAGGAAGAAAATAACAATGTGTTACTATAACTTTTCCTTTGGTTACATATGGTAAAGATGAGACAAAAGTTGTCTAAAAGGGACCTCAGTAGTTTGAGGCGTAAAAGGTAGATATTAAAGAGGGAGACAGAGACCTATGTGTGTGCGTATATATGTGTGTGTATGTATGTAACTTTATTTATATATACCAATTTCCAAGAAAAAAGAACATTAATTTACTATTTCATTAACGATATCAACAAACAAAGATAAAACGACCCTGGAATACTTATTCTGTGTAACATTTTACTGAATAATCAGTACCTATTTTTTTTTTAATAAATTAAACTTTAGATCTGACGTCGGTACTTTAATTTTCTGTGAACGAGGAACCTTCTTTCCAATACTGGTTAGATCTATCGTATAAGTTTTTCGTCTCTGTAATGAAACGACTGATTCCAGGCAGAGCAGTTCCGATACCAAAAAGGACATCAGTACATACCTACACTCTCAACCTGACACTTCTTCCGACTCACGGTTTCTTAACTACGTAAACTTGACACCACAACCTCTTCTGAGAACTCTCAGGGAACCTGACGTTCCTCTAGGTTGGTCAGGTAAGACTTCCTCTAGTCGGGACCCTAAAGAAACCTTCCTTACTACGATTTCGACCTTGAGGTCATGAAACCGGTGAAATACGTTTCTCAACTGAGTATCCTTTTCTGAGACTACGACCCTCCCTAACGCCCGTCCTCCTCTTCCCCTACTGTCTCCTACTCTACCGACCTACCGTAGTGACTGAGTAACCTTCACTCAGACTCACTTGAGGCCCTCTACCACTACCTGTCCCTCCGGACCGCACGACGCTAAGTACCCAGTGTTTCTCAGCCTATGCTGACTTGCTGACTTGATTGACTTGACTTCGAAGACAAGTATTGATCTTAGATGAGTATGTGAAAAAAAAAGACATTATTTGATTTTTTAACTGGTTGATATACCATATAGATGTACTGTTCGTAAAAATCCGTAAAATATTGTGTCATCATATTATGAGTAAAGTGTACGATTGTTCCATTATGAGTTGTAAGAAGTTCGATTCGAAATCGTCACGTACTTGACTCTTGAAGGTCTACAAGTTGGACCTAAATCTTTTCCGTCTCCTTGGTCTCTAGTTTAACCGTTGTAGACAACCTGGTATCTTTTTCGTTCTTTTTAGGTCTTTTTGAAGACGAAGTAACTGATGTGATTCCGAAAACTGATACACCTAGTGTTGTTTGACCTTTTAAGAAGTTCTCTTACCTTTTACGAAGTTCTCTTATCTTTTAAGATACTCTGGTGAAAAGGACGGGTGAGGTCATGAGAACGGACCTTTTAGGGTACCTGCCTCCTCGGACCATCCGACGTCAGGTACCCCAGCGTGTCTCAGTCCGTGCTGACTTCGCTGATTCGTCGTCGTTTTGGACGTACGTCCAGTTCTTTGTTATCAATCTTGGTCTGTATCTTTTTAACTACCCAATTTTTAACCCCTGTCAATTCAGTTCCGACATATAACAGTGGGACGAATAAATTTAATATACGTCTTATATAGTGTGATTTACGGTCGACCTACTCCGTGTCCAACCTTAGTTCTAACGGTCCTCTTGATAGTTATTAGAGTCTATTCGTCTACTGTCTCGGAGAACACCTTCCACTTTCTCCCCTCACTTTTTCGACCGAATTTTGAGTTGAGTAGTTTTTGATTCTAGTACCGTAGGTCACGGGAGTGAAGTACTATTTATCTACCACTTTGTTACCTCTATCACTGTTTGAAATAAAAGAACCCGAGGTTTTAGTGACACTTACCACTGACTTCGGTACTTTAATTTTCTGTGAACGAGGAACGTTCTTTGGATACTGGTTGGACCGGTTGTATAATCTTTCGTCTCTGTAATGAAACGGCTGTTTTCGGACATATCAGTTTACAAAGGAATTTCCAGGTCCTCACTCACTGTTCTTACTTTTGTCTTGTACTTTAGACCACGTTACCCAGTCACCTGGACGTCGGAGATAACCTGACTCCACGTCTCAGGTGAGACTCGAGTCGAAAATAAGGATTAATGTCTGATGTCTTGAAGGATACTAGATAGAAAGGATTCTGTGATGTGACTACATCAGGTCTAGAGGAACAAAAATGTGGTCCGGCAAGGGACAACCCTATTAGAGCCCTTATCAGGTGTACACGCGTCCGTCACAAGTATGGATTACGACTGGGACACAAGGTTCCACGTACGAAATTGTTCCGATAATAAGATTCTTTTTGTACTTTTTATTAGTAGTTGTGAAAGAACTATATACGTCAAAAAGGTCCACGATAAAGATACTTTAAAGAGTTCCGATACTTTCATGTAATAATCTTTAAGGGTGACACTCTCAACCTGATATTTCTTCCGACTCGTGACTTCTTGACTACGAAAACTTGACACCACAAACTCTTCTGAGATCTCAGGGAACCTGACGTTCCTCTAGTTTGGTTAGTTAGGACTTCCTTTAGTTGGAACTTCTAATTAACCTTTCTGACTACGACTTCGACCTTGAGGTTATGAAACCGATGGCCTACGTTTCTCGGCTGAGAACCTTTTCTGGGACTACGACACTTACAAACTTCCGTCCTCCTCTTCCCCGATTGTCTCCTACTCTACCAACCTACCTTAGTAACTGAGTTACCTGTAATCAAACTCGTTTGAGATCCTCTACCACTTCCTGTCCCTTCGGACCGTTCGACATCGGGTACCCCAACGTTTCTCAGTCTGTGCTGACTCTTTGACTTGTTGTTGTCGTTGTTGTTATGTTATCCATCATGTATACATACTATTTACTCTCTTTCCTTCGTCTCACGACTTTACTGGGGTTGAAAGACGGATCTCCGTTAAAGTAATTGATTCTCAGTATATCTCTTTTGTGTTTGCCAGAGTAAGTAAACTCCTTTGTTCTCTGACTCAACTTTCTTGAACTATGTGGATCTTAAATTCCCTACTCTCGTGACCTCTGTTACCTAAGGTCTTTCCCAGAGTTCTTAGAAAGGACCCCAGGTGAACTCATAAACAGACTACTGATTCGGTCAGTCTTAAGTATTTACCTTTTTTACCGTCTCATCCTTCTTAGACTCAAGTGGAGGAAGATTCCGTGTAGTTTGAACATTGATAAATATCGTATTGATGACTACTCTTATTACACTTCTGGTCGTCTTCCTTATATGTTGTTTTGTATTTCTTCCTTGGTGTTATTCTTCCCCACCTCCCTGTCCCTGTGGTACATCAGTTCTGAGTATCGGGGTCCATCCACTAGGCGTTTACCATCTTATTAGAGTTAACGTCTCCAAGAGGGAAGTATCGGGTTTCGGATGACTTTGATAAGGTTGATCGATTAGGATTTGACAAATAGGACGGGAAAAGTGGGAAAGGAGTCTTTGAGGCTGTATCCAAGATCGGATTTTGATCTAAAACGAGGAAGAAGACGAAGGACTGATTTTGAACCACAAAAGGGATACCGGGACATACCCCTAGGTACGGAGAACAAACATCCTGGTGATACACATTGTAATTTGTACAGAAAGTTACCGTGACTGGAGAGAATTCAGTGTGAGTATTTAATTCTACACCCGGGGTTTATTTCATTTTATATATTTGTTAGTTTTTCCTTACACCACCCGACTCATCAGTAAGGTTTTATACAGGTATAACGTTATAGGACTTGGACACTTATAATGGAACGACGACGATAAAACGAAGTCATCAAAAACTAAGAAACACTGGGGTACCTGACATCGGGTGGTCCAAGGAGACAGGTACTCTAAGAGGTCCGTTCTTATGACCTCACCCAACGGTACGGGAGAAGGTCCCTGGAAGGGTTGGGTCATTAGATTGGGTACAGAGAATCCAGAGGACGTAACAGTCCGTCCAAGAAATGGTGATCATGGTGGACCCTTCGGACTTATAATGAATAAACGGTTCTTTTGTACTAATTCACTTCTTAGAACTCTCCTCCTCGAATGAAATCCAATAGAATCATTCCGTACTTGCTTTAGTGTGTGTGGAGCTCTCTCTCTCCTCAAGGTTGTGTGTCTCCTTTTCCTTTATACTTTTACTATATCGTCTCTTTTTAAGTCGGTGTCGGGTTTTTACAAGTAATCTTCGACCTTCACTGTAGTTAAGATTCCGGGAGTATACTTTGTACATACGTACACACAATTCAACGGAGTCAGGACAGGTCGATAGATTTGGTATACCTGACATCGAGGAGACAGGTCCCATAAGAGGTCTGTTCTTATGTCCTCACCTAACGGTACGGGAGGTGGTCTCCTAGAAGGACTAAGTCTCTAGTTTGGACACCGAGATTACAAAGGACGTAACTGTCCCCTCAAGAAATGTTGATCACAGTGGTCCCTTCGGGTTCATCGGGACGGATTTCGAATTAATTGACTTGACTTGACTTGACTTTTGAATTAAAGTCTAAAAACCGAGTGTCTTTATACTCTATCGTTTAAAAACAACCAAAATTCGGTATTTTAAACACCGTTAAACAAGTCAAGTCAAGTCAGCGAGTCAGTACAGACTGAAAAACGCTGGGTTACCTGACGTCGTGAGGTCCGAAGGGACAGGTAGTGGTTGAGGACCTCGAATGAGTCTGAGTACAGGTAGCTCAGTCACTACGGTATGTTGGTAGAGTAGGAGACAGTAAGGGAAGAGAGTGGAAGTTAGTAAGGGTCGTAGTCCCACAAAAGATCACTTAGTCTAGAAGTGTAGTCCACCGGTTTCATAACCTCAAAGTCGAAGTCGTAGTCAGGGAGGTTACTTATAAGACCTGACTAAATAAAATACACTCTAACCAACCTACAGGAACATCAGGTTCCCTGAAGAGTTCTCAGAAGAGGTCGTGGTGTCAAGTTTCTGTAGTTAAGAAGCCGTGAGTCGAAAGAAGTGTCAGGTTGAGAGTGTCGGTATGTACTGATGACTTTTTTGGTATCGGAACTGATCTACCTGGAAACAACCGTTTCATTACAGAGACGAAAAATTATACGACAGATCCAACCAATATTGAAAGGAAGGTTCCTCGTTCACAGAAAATTAAAATACCGACGGTAGTGGTAGAGGTCACTAAAACCTGGGGGGGAGTTTTATTTCAGAGAGTGACAAAGGTAACAAAGGGGTAGACAAACGGTACTTCACTAACCTAGTCTACGGTACTAGAATCAAAGGACTTACAGCTCGAAATTCGGTTAAAGAAGTGAGAGGAGAAAGTGAAAGTAGTTCTCCGAGAAATCAAGGAGAAGTGAAAGACGGTATTCCCACCAC
Organism: Capra ibex; assembly: GCA_006410555.1. Taxonomy (NCBI): domain Eukaryota; kingdom Metazoa; phylum Chordata; class Mammalia; order Artiodactyla; family Bovidae; genus Capra; species Capra ibex. The sequence goes on along the minus strand of SJYO01016970.1, from coordinate 50,470,362 downwards.
AGTAGACGTATAGACTCCAATAACTATAAAGAGGGTCGTTAGAACTAAGGTCGAACACGAAGGAGGTCAGGTTGTAAAGTTTACTACACGAGACGTATATTCAATTTATTCGTCCTACTGTTATACCTCGGAACAACATGAGGAAAGGACTAAACTTTGGTCAGATAACAAGGTACAGGTCAAGATTGACAACGAAGAACTGGGTGTATGTCTAAAGAGTCCTCCGTCTATTCCATCAGACCATAAGGGTGGAGAAATTCTTAAAAAGTGTCAAACAGCACTAGGTGGGACGGTTTTCGAAACCGTATCAGTTATTTCGTCTTCATTTTAATAAAAAAGAAAAAGACCTTGGGAGAACGAAAAGACTACTAGGTTGTCTACGACCTTTAAACAAGGAACCAAGGAGATGGAAACGATTTAGGTTGATCTTGTAGACCTGTAAGTCTCAAGTACATGATAACTTCGGACCAAACCTCTTAAAACTAGTAATGAAACGATCGGACAATCTACTCACGTTTCCACGTCCTCAAAGTTGTAAGAAACTGTAAAGGAGAGAAACCGTTAAACAATGTCGTTGGGATTATGTCTAAACCATCACTCTTCTTAAAATTCTTCGTACTATCTTTCTCGGACTAACGGAATTTCATTGATATCTTTATACCAGTGATCTTCACTAAGATCATTCTCGAGTATTCCTTTACACTCTGTGTAACCTTCGGTCTTCTTTCCACTAGGAAGAAATTATCACTATCTTTTGAACCGACTTAACACAAGATGAACCGACCCTTCGTCTTGAAATGTATTATTTAAACTTATAAATTACTCTTCTAAGTACAGGGTCTTTTCACAACTTCCAAAGACAAACAAAACAAAAGAGAATAAGTACATTTTACACTCTATTTGTTCTATTTAACTCTTTTTTCTTTTGACAATTTTTCCTCAGTCTTAAACTACTAAACCCTTTAATAGTCGGATAGATCTATAGTTTTCTACGATTTTAATCCTCTAAGTTATAATCCTTTCATACGTGAACTCTTTTCGGGTTCGTATGTTGACTTGTTGAAAAACGACTAATGAAATGAGTAAACTGAGTACCTAGTTCTGTGAACAGCAGAACTATCTTTCATCGTTATCTATACGTTGATAGGTCCTTTCCGGACACCTCCTTGGAGAACGGATTATCAAACTTAGGGTCATTATATGTCCGATAGGTGTTTCAAAAATTATCACTACTATTACTATTTCTTAGAAGGTTACATTCTCTGTCATCTCTGTGTCCAAACTAGGGACCCAGTCCTTCTCAGGGACCTCCTCCCGTTTTTGGTGAGATCATAAGAACGGACTTCTTACGGTACATGTATCCTCGGACCACCCGATGTCAGGCATCCCAGAGTATCTCAGTCTGTAGTGATTTCCCTACAGTTTACGTACGTGTATGATTACTTTTATGACTTGACTTTCGTTGTCTCTCTCTTACTGTAATATATTCCGACAGTCTGACGGATTTATGAAGTATGTCCATTCGACCATTTTGATGAGTCCACGTTTATAATATTTTAAATTAACTTTGAATCAACTTCTTTTTAATTGTCAACTTAATAAAACGGTTAAAAATTAAAAATTTAGGATAAATATATTAGATTGTACAAATAAATTGTATAAACACTACTCGTTATAAAAACGTGATTGACCGTATGGATGGATTAATTTATCTTTACAGAAGTCAGGAAAGACAGTCTTTTATTTAATTTACCCTTTGGTCACTCTACCTAAAGTGTTACTATAACTTGAATAATTGATTTCTGTGTTCCTTCGTTTTAACAGTCACGAAATATAAAAAGGAGTATTCGTATTACCTATTATAATTAATGAAGTTTAGACGTTTTTATATGACTTAAAAAGATATCTAATTAAATTTATTCCATGTTTACAATCTTGAAAAGTCCTTACTGACTTCTATAAGAAAATAGAATGAAAAGAAGACAAATGGTCTTAACTCTTTGGATCTACAACAAAATCACCCACTTTGGATGTTTACTCAACTTAATACTCCATTTGGCAAACAAGAGATTCTTCTGTCCTCGTCATATACATGACCTGACAAGAGAAAAGAGGGTACGGAAACCATCACCACCGTTCGTCGACCACTCTGAGATACGACTGAATTACCGTCCACAAAGACCTCACCGAAAGAAGTTCACTCTTACGATTTATACTCATTTACTTGTCAAATTTCAACAATTTTTACACAGAGGTAAACAATAATAAGATGTAGTAAACCCGGATCTGTTTGGTCCGTTTTTAAGAAGGTCCAACAATCGATATATGTGAACCGAAGGTGGAACCGTTGACCTTTATTATAGAAGAATTATTGATTAACGAAATAGAACACATCAATCAACTTATCTATGAATTAATATCCTGGTCCATAAGGACCTAAGTATCATAATTATCAATAAGGTCAGTGTAAGGGTTTAAGTTCTGTACACTTATTGATTTCCTTGTACGTTCATCTGAAACCACCCTTTAGGGGTTCTTTATTTTTATCCAAAAGAAGAAACATTCTGAAGATACCTCAAATTTTGAAATTGTCGTTCTGATGTTGTTCAATTTAATATCATAACCTATAGGATACTTCTAATCCTGTTTGGGTAAACCTTGAATTTAAATGTTCAGTGTTTTAGGATTTATTTAACTGGATTTAAGTCATGTTTTGTCTTTGTTTTTCAAATACAGGATAAACCCAAAAACCTACCCATGATGGTCCGTTCTCCATCAATTAAAGGTTTAGGTAAGGAGAACAACAAAAGAACTGGTGGAGTGAATTGAAGTAGTTTGAGAATTAGACAAAGATGTCATTAGAAATAGGTACAAGGACTTCGGGAAAGGTGAAAAATTTTCACATAAATAAAAATTAACTTCCTATTAACGAAATGTATAACACAACCAGAGACGGTATTTATTTGTACTTATTCGGTGACTATTTGTATACAGGGGAGGGAGAACTCGGAAGGAAGGTAGAAGGTGGGGTAGAGTGGATCCGACAGTATCTCGGGGTCAAGCCCAAGGGACTCAGTATGTCGTTTAAGGGTGACCAATAGATGAAATATAAACGACATACTGAGTCCCTTTGAAAAGGTGAAAATATACGTGTGTTTAAAGTTCGTTATTGTTTGTTGAACGAAAGGTTTCGTCGAAATATAATTAGTGACAGTAGTCAGTGAGTTTTATAGGGGTTTATTAATGTTTTTAGAATCCTCTTATTTCATGTAAAGAGTACGTATGAAGAGAAATTCCTTCTAAGAGATTAGAGACGAAAGTTGTTCGGTCAATGGAGATTTACGTAGGACGGATCTTACAAAGCTTGACGGCTATATATCTTGTCGATTGGAAACTCACGAACACACTGAAAAGGTGTTATAGAGTCCTTATTATGGTCGGACACAGAATCTATCTCGATCTCTATAATACAGATAAACTTAGTGCTAACACTTACTAGTCTTTCGTTCTAGTACCTAATAAGATATCTTCTCATTGTCAAGTAGTGACTTGTTTATTTATTTATTCCAAGACGTCGACGTTACGACATAATAACGGAACACCTCGTTATTTTATTCAAAAGATCTAGAAGTGTCAAGGTTCTTATTTATTATTTTAACTGTCTTATATGTGAATTCTATCAGACTGAGATCGTTAGGTTAAATAGGTCTTCGTCTTATTTTGTGTTATTCTTACATTTTACGAAATATTAAAACACACACTCATCCTTTTACAGTTCAAAAGGCTTCCTTTAGAAACTTTCAGCCCCAAAGGAGTCAAGTCAAGTCAAGTCAACGAGTCAGTACACACTGTGAAACACTGGGGTACCTGACGTTGTGTGGTCCGAAGGGACAGGTCGTGGTTGAAGGCCTCGAATGAGTTTGGGGACAGGTGACTCAGTCGCTACCGTAGGGTGGTAGAGTAGGATCCAGCAGAAGAAGAGGAGGACGGAAGTTAGAAAGGGTCGTAGTCCTAGAAACTTTTCTGTTCTCATTTCCTTAACGTTAGGTTTTAAATTACACGTATACCTAGTGAACCGTAGGACAATTTTATAGTTAAAACAAAGTCTGAGAATAAGATATAAAAATTATTCGAGAGTCTTCTACTCCCCGACGATGACCACTGTTCAATTGGGAAAATAATCGTTTTGCCATCTTACACATGTCCCCTTATTAGTTTATTATCTTATATTTGTTCGTAATGAGTTTCAGAGATCTCTAGTTTACTCTCTTTATACCAAAACTCTTACTGATAGATTCACTCCTATATAATTTGAAATCCCTTTGGGACTTCGTGACCGAAACCTAAGTAAGTCGGTCTCTTCACGGTTGAGATATTAAAAGACAAAATTTATATTACATAATTATCTTTAAAACTCCATGGCATTCCAGGTGTCTAGTCTTCTGATAACAACAACTTTCAAATAATAAGTCAAAGTTCTCCTACCCACTGTCCTTTCGGGTTTCAACTCCGTCCTCCGTCTTCCTTTTCCCTTTTAATACCTGTTTTTGGAAATAATACCGAAGACGTTCATCTTATCGTCGGTCTCTTCGAATCCAAACCGAGTCAACTTACCAAAGTCGTCCGATACACCCAATCCACGACATAGATTAACAGACTTCCCGAAGAGACCACCGAGACACCATTTCTTAGACGGACACTACGTCTACACCCAAGTTTAGGAACCAGACTGATAGGGAACCTCTTCCTTTACCGTTTGGGAGAGGTCATAAGAACGGACCCTTAAGAGTACCTTTCTCCTCGGACTACCCCACGTCAAGTACCCCAGTGTTCTCAGTCTATGTTGAATTACTGATTAAATGAGTAGATTATCCACCGGAACTCCTTTAATCCCGTCTTTTTCTCACTGGTTCTAACGTTCTCGGAGACAAAATCAACTATACATAGACTTTTTTACACAAACACCCGTTCTAAAAACGACAGACATACTTGACCGAATGGGACCCTTCCTGTCAGGGAGATCTTAGACGTTCCAGGGTCTACAGTGTCGTAGTCTTATGTCTTTTATTTTGGGTACCAATTATGTTACATCCGTATTGTCTATATCCGTCTCTCCTTCTGTACCAATCAAGATTTAAACCCTTTATTATCCTTACTAAAACATACATTCTCTAGGAATTTTATATAGTTCCTTATTTACCTTAAAAGGGTCCAAGTGTTTATCGTCTGAAATAGACTACGTTTTCCTAGTCAATCCGTTTTATTTTGGTCAAACAAACACCCGTAGGACCTCTGGGATCTTCATTATTCTATACCAATCTTTTAAACATTGGCTTTTCCTTAATTGTCTGTCCTAACTTGTACTAGAATATTAGGGGGAGGTTTCATCTTGAACCTTTCTGTTAAATCTTTTTCGTGTGTAGTATGAGGAAGGAAGATTGAACGGTTGGAGAGAAGGGTTAGGTTACGTTAACTAATAAAAGTGGGTTTAATATTAGACTAGAATACCCTTAACGAACAAACCCGGATGGTTATCGTCATTTTAAATTTGATGACCGACAAAAAAGATGTGACTACAGTAAAAAAAAAACGGTACACAGTAGGTTTAAAAACAGATTATTTCATTAACTTGGTAAGAGAACTCTTAATCCTTCTTACTCACGTTAATAGAGTATTAGTAAAGACGGGAGATCTGAATGTGACTGTACCAATATAACCTTTTGTAACGGATACTTTAGTCTATCAACTCGACTCTTCACGAGGTTTCTATGACGTACTGAAGGAAGGTCCTCCATGTTACCATTTCTTAGATGGACAGTTACGTCCTCCACGTCCTCGGGACCCAAGGTAGGGACCCAGTCCTTCTAGGGGATCTTTTCCTTTACCGTTGGGTGAGTTCATGAGAATGGACCTTTTAAGATACCTGTCCCTCAGACCACCCGATGTAAACTACCCCAGTGTTTCTCAATCTGTACTGACTCGTGTGTATACTGTATGTGTACGTGTGTGTGTGCGTGCGTGTGTGTGTGCGTGTGTGTGTGTGTGTGTGTGTGTATATATATATATACGTACATATTGTGTCATAAGTAGTTCCTCTTTTTTCATTTATTTACTACAAATATAATAACACCCAGACAAGGGATGATTAGTGAAATGACTGTAATAAAACAGGAGTAATTCTTAGACACCCACCCGAAGTAAGGACTTAGATTTTACTCCTGTATTTCTAGTGAACTTACGAAAGTCTGTACGTGTAATAAAGTTTCTTGAGTAGGGGTCCTTAACACTAGGACGTCCGGACAACACCCTGTGTCTCTTCTTAAAATTAAAATTGTATGTAGTGTCTGATAAGGTTATATCCACTAGAACCGGGTATAAAACTCTTCGTCGTATAATTAAGTGAATAGTTATATTATGTCATTCATCATCTGAATGTAAACTCATGTTATAAGTAAGAATAAGAGAAGTAGTACTAGATTCTGTTATTTAGAAAGAGTCTTATAAGATTTCTATGAAAATGGAAAAAAAAAATGTTCAAGTCTTTAATAAATACTTTACATAAAGGAATATGTTTTCATCTGTACTGTCTTCGACCATACCCTGGTTGACAAGAAACATGGTTTGTCCTTCTAAATACTTCCGACAAGAGGTCTAAACCTTATAGATTAATGGGGATAATATTACCGACAGGAGGAAAATATCTAGATCTTTTAATTCAACGGATACAATATCCTTTCATATTCTATATCCTTTCGTCAGAATAAGGTAGAATATTACAGTTTCTGCAATACACTTTAAACTACACCTTATAAAATAACTATCTGAACTTTTAACCTAAATACTTTTATAATACAAAATGACGAGTAAGAATTAGTCAAGTGTATTCTATATTCAAAAAGAATTTTACATTTTACGTTAAATATCTATAATATTTCAATTTGAAGTAGTTTTAAGATATCACTCATTTTAAAGATAAATCATCTTGTAGTAAATATTACTGTATAAACAGTTTACTTATTTCTGTATTTCGATCATCGAATAATGAAAAACGAGACGATTATTGTACGGAAAAAAATTGGATTCGGTGTAAATAAATTGTAGTGATTAAAATAGAAGGAAATAGATCTTTTAGGAAATTTATATTTAAATAAAGGATCCCCATCTTTTTTTATTATTCTTACGAAGAAACTCCTCCTATGACTTGTTATCATTAAAAGACGACTAAAAAGGACGAAGAACTAGGTACTGTCTCCCTTCTAAATTTTACAGAACAACACCCCATTTGTTACACTCACTCTTACACAAATAAGTTAAAGTATCACTATCTAGCTCACATTTCCGAAAAAACCAGGATACACCCTTTGAGCATTCTTAGTTCTTTCGTAATAAATGTAAGAGCACCATCTTGTAGAAATTAACTAGTCTAGTTTACATTTCGATTTATATACGGTTTCTTCTCAGCGGTTCATTTTAGAGGGAGAGGGAGAAAAAAAACACACAATAAACAGGTTGATAGTACTTCAACCTACCAATGCGACACTTAAAAGACGTACCGTCCGTTCCACCGTGAAGAAAAGGGAGGTGAGTTTAGGTCCACTTATTGCGAGACTCATAGTCAGACCTCATAAAGTGTAAAGAGATCAATCCGTCAAAGATCTTTCGTTTAGACAATTAGAAGCACACGAATGGACCCGTTTCCTCTCTCTTGACTCCTTTGTACTACTCTTATCTTTTTCCCACCGTCCATTTGTCAGACTTGAGGACGACAAATCTTATTGTTCAATCAAAGGGTTCTTAATTTTCTCTTGGTTTACATTCTGTTGATACGATCTCATGAGAACAGTAAGAGTTAGATCTCTTTGCAGACGGTTTTCCCCGAAAGTCGTCGTTTTCCAATGACTTTCTCTTGATGACTCACTTTTTGTCTCCTAAACATGAGAGAGTTTAACTCTGTGTCATGTTACTATCAGGAAACCTCTGAGACGTCTTCTGTGCAGGGACTCTGTTGACTGTACAACTACCATGATACTTTGTCCGTACCTACTGATCTACTACAAGTCTAGTCGTCGTTAACTATCTGATAATGTCGTGGTTAATTAGACCTTGGTGAGGGTGGGGTCTCATTGATCTCTGAGACTTAACCTTCTTCCCACTCCTCTAAAGGATCGGAAGAGTAGTCAGGAGGAAGGGTAGAAAACTGTCGTCCCATCCAGATTCATAGCTCCATCTGTTTTTGGGATAGTGTAGGGTAAAGTAAAATCCCAAAAATTTATAATTCCGTCACATATCTCCCTGTTCTCCTCCTCACCTCCAACCTACACTCACTAAGAAGTTCATTTGGGTGAACAACATAGTTTCCTAAGTTTGTATATATAATGTCGTAAGAATAAAAATCTTTTAAAAGACTTATAAAGTACTTTACGGGGAGTTAACCATATATTAGAAGGTATATTTAGAAAATTTGTCGGATTTGTCAAGATTAAAGTCAGAGAACTATAGGTATTTTTTTAACGTAACCCTTCAGGACTTACGGTCTTAGTAATATTACGACATACTATATTACTTCTATGAAAATAAAATAAGATTTCGTCTCATCATTTTTTCCCTTAAGTTATTACGTCCACTCTTGTGAAATAGCAAAAATAAAAGGAGGACCTTTAGAAAAAATATTAAAAAATTATTTCAAAACCTTCTAATCGAAAATGACTTAACCCTCCTAAAGATCTTCTCACATCCATAAGTAAGGTGAAGACAAAATTTATATATTACAGACGACACGATATGAGACAGTACAGACTGAGAAACACTGGCGTTGCTGACATCAGGTGGTCCGAGGAGACAGGTACCCTAAAGGGTCCACTCTTATGACCTCACCCAACGGTAAAAGAGGAGGTCTCATAGAAGGTCTGGGTCTCTAGTTTGCGTACAGAGAATACAGAGGACATAACCTTTCGTATAGGAATGGTGACTATGGTGGACTCTTTGGTTATATATTACAGATCGTATGAATATAAATAATTTTAATTTCCGAATTAGTAAATATACCATATATATTATGTCCACTACCATTTTGTTCCTTGGTAACAAAAGAACGAAGACGATTCAGCGAAGTCAGGACAGACTGTGAAACGCTGGGGTATCCACCGTCGGGTGGTCCGAGGAGGTAGGGACCCTAAGAGGTCCGTTCTTGTGACCTCACCCAACGGTAAAGGAATGAATATTTATTTATTCACTTGATAACCTTTTCTAAGAACTCACAGGGAACCTGACGTTCCTCTAGGTTGGTCAGGTAAGGCTTCGTCTACTCGGGACCTTAATGAAACCTTCCTTACTACGATTTCGACTTTGAGGTCATGAAACCGGTGGAGTACGCTTCTCAACTGAGTAACCTTTTCTGAGACTACGACTCTCCCTAACCCCCGTCCTCCTCTTCCTCTGCTGTCTCCTACTCTACCGACCTACCGACCTACCGTAGTGACTGAACTACCTACACTCAGACCCACTTGAGGCCCTCAACCACTACCTGTCCCTCCGGACCGCACGACGCTAAGTACCCCAGCGTTTCTCAGCCTGTGCTGACTCACTGACTTGACTTGACTTGACTATCACAAATTTGTTTTCTATAAGAAATAAAATTAGTGTAATATTATTCAGTGTTTTTACGCTATAAAAAGAATTTCAGTTTTCGTCTCTTGAATGAAACGGTTGATTCTAGATTCGACTTGTAATTAACGAGGAATCTTCTTTCCAATACTAGTTGGATCTATCGTATAAGTTTTCGTCTCTGTAATCAAACGACTGATTCCAGGTAGATCAGTTCCGATACCAAAAAGGACACCAGTACATACCTACACTCTCAACCTGACACTTCTTCCGACTTACGGTTTATTAACTACGAAAACTTGACACCACAACCTCTTCTGAGAACTCTCAGGGAACCTGACGTTCCTCTAGGTGGGTCAGGTAAGACTTCCTCTAGTCGGGACCCTAAAGAAACCTTCCTTACTACGATTTCGACTTTGAGGTCATGAAACCGGTGGAGTACACTGCTCAACTGAGTAACCTTTTCTCAGACTACGACCCTCCCTAACCCCCGCCCTCCTCTTCCCCTGTTGGCTCCTACTCTACCGACCTACCGTAGTGACTGAGCCACCTGCACTCAGACTCACTTGAGACCCTCAACCACTACCTGTCCNCAACCACTGCCTGTCCCTCCGGACCGCACGACGCTAAGTACCCCAGCGTTTCTCAGCCTGTGCTGACTCGCTGACTTGACTTGACTACGAAGCACACATGATGAATGAATTTCTTCACAAGCTTTTATTACATGTACGTAGATCTGTTGAGTTCATCTTTTCTTGTCATTTTTTTATTTCGTTTTTAATGAAGGTTAGTATTAATTTTATCCTTCCATTTTGTATAACTTTGAACTTTTACGAGTCCATAGTCAAAAGGGTCTAAAGTGTGAACAATGTCAATTTGTATTATAAAAATCTTTTAAATAATAATAAAAACAAAGGTTCAGTCAACATATGTGCTATTAAATGTACACCGTAGTCCTCATCCGATACTCTTTATAGTCATTCGGTTAAAATAATCGTCACCCATCATCAAAAGTCAAGTCTCACAACTCCCATGACTTGTCTTTGTTTGAACCAATAAAAAGAAAGAAAGAAAAAAAAAAAAAAAACTCAAAAATTTCTCAAAGTATTTGTACCAGATCACATCTTTGGTTATTATAAAACAAACTATTGTAAGGAACCGAAGATTAAAAGGCATATTAAAACGAAAAACAAAAAGAATTTTTTAGTAAATAATATAATTACATGTCAAAGATTATAGTCACCGCGTAAGACGGAACGGTGGTCTTTCGGGTCATCTCGTCATTTTACTCTAATTCCAACTCGGTATTTACATCTTTTGAAGATTTTCTTTTATAATAAAACCAATACAACTGGAAAAGGAAAATAACCATTTCGAATTTAAACTCCCTTCTCTTTCTTTTTTTATTGGTTTCGGTTTCATTTATAATATGAGTCTGGAAGTTTATATTCGTAAAAGTTAAGAGAAACGTTATATATTGTATTAATAATCCACCCTTAAAGACGTGTCTTTGTAGAGAAGTATTCCCTAATAATTGAAAACAAATTGTCGTTGTTGTACGTACGTTTAAGTTATAAAACTCACCTTTAATTTGTACTAATATGTTTATATATATAAAAACGTTACGTCTTATGACACCATAAAACATAGACCGATCACGAAATACCTAGTTTGCTATAACATTAACGACGTCACCATAGAATCTACTAATTAAATAAGTGAGTAAATTGTTTATAAAAAGTCAGTGAATATACCATAGTACGTAAACGATATGACCCGTGACTCTGATACCATCAATTTTGTTTGTTTGTTTGTTTGTTTTCTTTGTGTAATTGAAAAGGGGGAATAGTTTAAAGACAAATAGTCTCTATCTTATTTAGTTCAATTATTTAACAAATTTATAATAATAGTCAGATACTATCCGACGATAAGTAAGGATAAGGGGAATTGTATTTTTTTTAAGGAATTTTATTATTTTATATAAGGAAAGGAGGGGAAGGACGTTAAGTTAATAAATAAAGTTGAGTACGACCTGTCTAAAAAGGGGACTAAAGTGATTTTAATAAAGTGACTTTAATAAAGTGAGTCGTAGAAAGTACTCCTATATAGAAGTTTTGAGTGTTTCTAAAAAGATTCCCAATCAAAACTTAGGTATTACCAATAGATTCAATGTTCAATCGATATAGATAATATATTTCAATTAAGGACTGGAGGAGGTTAATAACAACAATAAAAAAAGAAAATCAGTGCATACATTTAACAGATATCCTTTTATCGTCACAACGAACCTGTCTTCCTTAATGGTCGTCTTTTACTTTTCACAGGTCACAACCTCAACTCTCTTCGTACCTCCTCACACTTGTTGTCACAACTGAAGATCACTTGGTAACCCCTTATCTAGACTGTTTAATGAGTTACCTATAATCCACGAAAATTAATTCCCACCAACGTTTCCTTGATGTCTATTGATTACAAACGATCTTTAGAGAACGGATTTGATGAGTGAATAGTTTATAGTTACAAAAATCACTTTTGTTTGTGGTGAAATAAAACGAGTCTATCTAGAGAATTTTAAGGAATTAGTGTCATAAGTGGTTATGTATAAAATTAGAAAACAAGTACAAAGATTTAAGATATGGTCAAACGTTCTAAGTATCTCATTTGTTAAAAGTGAATATCAACTTAAAGAATCATTTTTATAGAAGTACGCACGTACACACGAATCAGTGAGTCAACACAGCCTGAGAAACACTGGGGTATCTGACGTCGGACGGTCCGCGGAGACAGGAACCTTAAAAAGACTGTTTCTATGACCTCACCCAACGGTAAAGAAGGAGGTCACTTTTTATAGAAGTATACAAAAGGTGCTGTTTACGATCGAATTGGTTTAATTTTATAAAATAAAAACTTAAGGATCCCGATTATATGGTGGGTAATGTATCATTTCGTTGTAAACAATTAAGTACGATTTGTTTTCCGTTGTTGTAAATTAGTGATTACTTTTATTGTACTGCTCTAGTATCAGTAATGAATATCATAGAAATCAATATGAGAGTCCTTAGAAATAGGGTATGCTTAAAATTTGGTAACCAATGATTAATGGTTCAACACATAATCCGTAGATTGTTACGAAATAGTAAAGAAAAGTATCGTCTACTAAAATTAACTTAAAAAACAAATCTTCATCAAATGTAGTAATCTGTCGACCATGTAGTTATGTTACCTTGTAAGACAGTATTATTCCTTGCTCCCATTATGAATGTACTATTATACCTTATTAGAGTGTCTATATAAACAAATCTCTGGTTTAATATAAAATTAAACCATATATATATTATAAAAATGATAAAAATACATATTATCGTAGGTATTATAAACTGATAAAATTTGTTGTCACCATCGTGACACTTATATATACGAATTTTTATACACACAAATAAAATGAATGTCTTTACAATATTCCTTTATTTTTATGAAAAGGTTTACAAATGAATAGTCTTCTTTTCTTTGTCTCGTCTTCCTTTTTATTAACTTTAAATTGTAGAGGTTTACGTAAAACTACGTATAAAATGGAAAGGTTAGTATATAAATTATAAGTTTTACATTTTAATTTTGTGTTAGAGTTTTGTGACTCTTGTTTGATTTCACTTACTTATAGTAACGTATATTATAATGACTGTATTGGTGTGTTTCTTATTAAAAAGTTTGCTGAAATCCATAACAAAATTGATATATAAGATTATTTTATAAAAGATTTATGATTGTGTTGACGTTCTACTAAATTGAATAAGTAGATTACTAATTTTAAAGATAATTACAATTATAAAACTTTTTTAAATTGATCCTGTTTATATTTCATTATTACGATTATGACTATCCCTAATTGTGTGAAAGTCATTCTTTCCTTCTCGTTTTTATACTTTATAAAAAATATCTATAACATGACTATTTAAACTTAATCCTGATAATACATACTTGAAAACAACGAAAGAATAAAATTTTATAAAATTTATAATTAATATATAATAATTGATCAATTTCAATAAACACGAGAGGTTCTCAGAGACAAAGGAGACAGGACACCTTCAAAACATTAGTTTAGTACGACTGAAAGTTTGAGTCTAAGAGGCCCCTTGAAGAAACCATATTGACAAGTGAAACACCTAGTGGGTGGACCGTCGAGCTAGGAGGTTCTCCTAAATACGTTGTAAGACACGGAGTATTATATCATGAAAAATATATGTTAACTTTCTTTAATTTAAATCTTCGTTTTTCTTTTATTTTAGATAATCATATTAGTCATATTTAAGAGTATCTTAACATCTTACAAGATATAGTTAAATCATCCTCTCTCTTTACAGTAGATGACTCACTAATATGAAATTTTCAACATGTAAAATTCAGTGACTTTCACAATTATTGTACATACTAGTAATAAGTCACGGTTTCATGTAACTTAAACTCAATATACAATAAATTTTAACGTAAAAATTTTAATTAAGACATCTTACATAAAAATCAAGACATTATCATTGTGACCTTTTCCAGTCAAAAGTGAGGTTAGGGTTTCTTTCCGTTAAGGTTTCTTACGAGTTTGATGGTGTGTTAATGTGAGTAGAACGTGCTATCATTTCATTACGAGTTTTAAGAGGTTCGATCCGAAGTCGTTATGCACTTGACACTTAAAGGTCTACAAGGTCGACCAAAATCTTTTCCGTCTCCTTGGTCTCTAGTTTAACGTTTGTAGGCGACCTAGTACCTTTTTCGTTCTTGTAAGGTCTTTTTTTAGATAAAGACGAAATAACTGATGCGGTTTCGGAAACTGACACACCTAGTGTAATTTGACACCTTTTAAGACTTTCTCTACCCTTATGGTCTGGTGGACTGAACGGAGAACTCTTTGGACATACGTCCAGTCCTTCGTTGTCAATCTTGACTTGTACCTTGTTGTCTGACCAAGAAATAACCCTTTCCTCATGCAGTTCCGATATATGACAGTGGGACAAATAAATTGAATATACGTCTCATGTAGTACTCTTTACGACCCGACCTTCTTCGCGTTCGACCTTAGTTCTAAAGACCCTCTTTATAGTTATTGGAGTCTATACGTTTACTGTCGTGAGAATACCGTCTTTCACTTCTCCTTGATTTTTCGGAGAACTACTTTCACTTTCTCCTCTCACCTTTTCAACCTAATTCGAGTTGTAATTTTTTTACTTCTAGTACCGTAGACCAGGGTAGTGAAGTACCCTTTATCTACCCCTTTGTCCCCTTTATCTTTGTCACCGACTGAAATAAGAAAACCTGAGGTTTTAGTGACGTCTACCACTAACGTCGGTACTTTAATTTTCTGCGAATGAGGAACCTTCCTTACCATACTTGTTGGATCTATCGTATAACTTTTCGTCTCTGTAATGAAACGGTTGTTTCCAGGTAGATCAGTTCCAATACCAAAAAGGACACCAGTACATACCTACACCCTTAACCTGACACTTCTTTCGACTCGTGGCTTCTTGACTACGAAAACTTCACACCACAACCTCTTCTGAGAACTCTCAGGGAACCTGACGTTCCTCTAGGTTGGTCAGGTAAGACTTCCTCTAGTCGGGACCCTATAGAAACCTTCCTTACTACGATTCCGACTTTGAGGTAATGAAACCGGTGGAGTACGCTTTTGAACTGAGTGACCTTTTATGAGACTACGACCCTCTCTAACCCCCGGCTTCCTCTTTCCCTGCTGGCTCCTACTCTACCGACCTACCGCAGTGCCTGAGTTACCTGCACTCAGACTCACTTGAGGCCCTCTACCACTACCTGTGCCTCCGGACCGGACGACGTTAAGTACCCCAGCGTTACACAGCCTGTGCTGACTCTCTGACTTGACTCGACTTGATTTGACTTGTGAGTTTAGTCCTGATAATTACGTTCTATAAATTCTAAGAGGTTTCTCTTACAAACTCTCTTAATAAAACAAATTCACTTAATATATGCAGGTATTTAGGATCAAATCTGTTAAAATAAAGGGTATAACTAGAGAGATCTCGTTTCAGACCTAAAAGAAAAAAAGACATTTACTGGTATATTGTTTAAAAATTAGAAACTTCTGGTAGACAAAAGACAATTTGGTGAGTTGAGACGGGAATGTATAACGTATCTGTTGTCCATTTTACTTCCTATATAGACACGACGTGATTTTGAGATAGATGTTTTTATCTGATTTTGGACTAAACAAGTCGATCGATATCAAACTCTCAAGACGAGACCTTCTTTCTTGACATGACACTCCCCTAGTATTCATAATCTGAATTTCAAGAAGGGTTTTACTCCTAACGGATTTAATTAGTTAACGTTTCTTTACTTCAGTCTTCCGTCACACGTTCAAAAGTATATAAATATGGTCCGATTCCTGCTGAATTTTACATGTGTCAATTTATGTTGGTTATGTAAGATGATTCGTTTCTTTAGTGGAATTGATAACTCTTTCGACAAAAAAACATTAATACTATACATTAGTTATAAGATTTGATTAAGACTGTAGTCATATTAAAAATATCTTATATACAACATAAACTTAGTGTTGTATATTTAAACAAGTTGGATCTTTCATATATTATATGTAATTACATATATATATGTATTTTAATACGTATGAAATAAAGTGTCTTAGTTCATAAAAATGATCTAAGTTCTTTATATCTCTAATTTTAGTCTCTCTTGGTATAAATATATTTAATCTAGAGCACACACACACACACAGACACACATACACGAAGTTCACACAGGAACACACATATAATTTTTTTTTAAACAACTCCAGTATACTATAATCACTCTAAATGAAAATAGTCTATCTGGTATATGGTGAAAGTCAAGTCAAGTCAAGTCAGCGAGTCAGCACAGGCTGAGAAACACTAGCGTACTTAGTGTCGTGTGCTCCGGAAGGACAGGTAGTAGTCGAGGGTCTTAAGTGAGTTTGAGTACAGGTAGTTCAGCCACTACGGTAGGTCGGTAGAGTAGGAGACAGCAGGGGAAGAGGAGGACGGGGGTCAGGGTGCGTCGTAGTCTCAGAAAAGGTTACTCAGTTGAGAAGTGTACTCCACCGGTCTCATAACCTCAAAGTCGAAGTTGTAGTCAGGAAGGTTTCTTGTGGGTCCTGACTAGAGGAAATCCTACCTGACCAACCTAGAGGAACGTCAGGTTCC